>OX375867.1:98868286-99029930 GCA_947359475.1 Heligmosomoides polygyrus bakeri | reverse complement strand
GACTGCGCTACGCGTGCGCCGTACTGAAGTTAATAAATAAATATTATAAATACTGCTACATTTTGTTAGATCTTATCTTGACCACATTCCATAATTTTTCGACTGAAATTCACAGAAATTCATTGAAAACTCTTTGAAATTTTGAAATTTTAAGAGCTTATATTCGTCTTGTTAGCTGTTTTATCCTTCAAATTGTATTGCTGAGGGCCAGCAGATGTGACTACTTTGTAGCTGGCGCTTCGCCTTGGTCAATGATTAAGAAGAGATTCATCTATCATCTGCATCACCTGTCTTCCCGCTGATTATCGATTTGCTCGAGTGGTCGCCAGCAGCGTCCCCCACTCGCCCTGTCGCGTGCCAGAGTGCTCCACTGTATTCTCCTCGCTCGGCAAACACGAAGAGAGTTATTTCGACTGTCCATGAGGAAGTTCCGAGCTTCGTCGACGTATGAAAATCAGAGAGACGCTGGCATTCAATAACTTAATCAAAAATGGCTCGATCGCCTCTGCTTAAATATTTCTACTCTATCTTGTACATCACGTGGATTATGCAGAGTAGCGGGATCGCGTGGGGTTACGTCGTCACCTATAATTAGCACCCCAAGATCACCAGCAGTTGACCCCAGTGTCTTCAGTGTCGTTATCGCTACAGGAGATATCCCTTGCCCTCCATAAACGCCCATAATCGCCATCATGATTACTATTCAGTTATTACCATTAGCCTCATCTCAACGCCTCAATGTCTTGCTAGTAGTCTTGTGTAAATAAAATTGTTGTTTAAAATGCAGATTTGGGAGAGTAAGGGGAGACTTTAGTAAATCTTTGTTTAATGCTATTTGTAAACTATACACCGACATCAGAGGTATTCTGGTGCTCTCGCAAACATTTCGAATATTCGAATGGTTTCGAATACTAAAAATTTTCGAGCATTCGAAATCGAATGTATTCGAGAAACACTATTTTTTTGAAAATTTGAATTCGAATACATTCGAAGAACGCGATTTTTTGAATATTCGAATTAGAATATCCAAATTCGAATAAAAATCATTCGAATACCTATTCGAAGAGGCCATTCGAGCATAGCCAGAGGAAACCGTGCCACACTCCGATGTCTATTCGAAGGAGAAACCGCATCGCAGAAACGGGAAAAGAATTGAAGTTGTGAACCACACGACGACGAAGACGGGGCAGCCGCGACGGCGCCGGAAGTGCGCAACCGGTTAGAAGCGCCTATATATAGAAGCCTGATCATGTCGTCCAAACAATCGCCACCGCATCGCGAGCGGCGGAAACGATCGTGACAGTGATCAATGACGTCGCGTGCGCGTCAAAAGATTCGGGTGCCGGCAAGTGCATGCAAAATAAGGAGGTCTACCTAAGTAATGGATAAAGGACGAAGGGGCTGCCTTTTGGGCGCCACGCATTCTTCTTCTACGGGATATCTTGGAGGCGATTTGAAGGCGTATTTGACATGCAATCATTTGCGTTGGCCAGCCGACGAAGAAGTCAGCGCTATATCGTTCGCAGACACGTCTGGCACCAGTTCACCGACCCCGAGGGATAGGCTGTGGAAATGGAAGGCTTGGTTGGTTGCCTGGATAATTCCCTCACTAAGTGGCAGTATCGATTGATTTCTTTTAAGGTTTAAAACTTAAAAACGCACTACGGCTTGCAAAAAAAATGCAGAGTATCGTAAAAAAAGAATTCAGGTATTGTTTAAAACGTTCTAACATTGCTGTGAGTGAAGCTTTTGAAGATATTTGAGGCTCATACAAAAGCACAAGGTAGCGCGATTTCTGCGGCGTGTAATCAGTCAAGATTGCATCATGCACCCGCTTGTAACCTTGCATTTCAGACTCGATTAATTGTGCATGGGCTGAATGCTTGTTGCGGTCTTGTTACCACTTGGCCACATTAAACTGTGCTGTGCTTCTATTAATGTTCTCCGTTGCCCAATAGCTGCAATTACGCCGATTAAGTTGCTTTATCAGTCCAAAGGATTTGTCCTGGAAAATGGGGATCCTGCTCATATTTAAATTGTGCAATCAATAAACTCACATGTCCGTGTCTTTTACAAGTTCTAAACGTTAAAAGAAGCACAGCATAGGTTAATATGGCCAAGTAGTAACAAGATTGCGCCAAGCATTCAGGTCATGCACAATCAATCAGCCTGAAATGCAAGGTTTCGGGCGGGGGCATGGCCCAATCTTGACTTGTTACACGTCGCAGATATCTCGTTATCTTGTGCTTTCATATGAGTCTCAAACATCTTTAAAAGTTTCACTAGCAGCAAAGTTAGAACCTCTCAAACAGCACCTGATTTTTGTACGATGCCCTACATTTTTTCGCAAGCTGTAGTGGGTTTTTTAAGTTTTGAATCTTAAAAGAAGCACAAATCAATCGATACGACCACTCAAATTATAACAACCATTCAAGCGAAACGCAATCAATCGAGTGTAAAATGCAAGATTTCAGAGGAGTGCATGGCGCACTCCACACCTTTCATATGTCAGAAAATTTCTATTTTCTTAAGCTCTACTATGAGCCCTTCACTTCTTCAGTACCGTTATCACCTTTCAAGCAGTGTATACATTTTTTGAGACACTCTGTATTTACCGGACGTCTTTGAGCTTAAAGTCGGACTTCAGACTGTCGCTGTGCGGTTTCCACGACGGCAAGCGCCACCACAGTTCGCAGCGTCATTTATGTCAGACAGACCAGCACCGACGAGAACGCACGGATCCGTCCGAAGTCAGGAACCAATGCCGCCTGAGCAAATTTCACTCCAAATGATCTTCACAGGGTTGCTGATGATACGGTGATCAATCAGAGTGATATGGTGGTGGTCCGAACCTGTTCAGCGGTCCGACGACGACAACAGATCATTGATATCGAATCGGACGGCGCCGCTCGCGTCGTCGTCGTCGTCGTCGTCGTCGTCGTCGTTGACGGCGACGCAACGCTGCTCGGGGCAAAGGGTCAACTATCGCCTGTGGAGTATACCGCTCATTCTAATGATGGTCCGAGCCTGAGTGACGGTCTGCACTCATCTCTAGCCACCAATCATTGCGAAATAGGTCTGCTTAGCCACCACTATCGTGCGAATTTAAAGCTTTTTGTCTGGACATAATCAGCGTACTTTCCAGTTTTTCCTAGTTATTCTCTCCCTTCCTCTCCTTTCTGATTCTGCCAGGCCATTCCCCGTCAGGACTTGGTATAGGGGCAAAAAGGGTAGCTAACTGTGAGGACAGCTTACTAGACCCGCCAGTATTGGTTCAGATCCAGGCCTAGCCTACTGATCCATGATTATCAGCCTAATCAGATGACCTCGATGTATGACTCATGGAAAATTCTCTTCTCGTTGTAACGATGTTTGTTGCCGACGCCCCGAAAAAATCGCTGAAATGTCTGTCACCGATGGCTAGAAATAGCCACTGATACACTCTCTCGATCGGTATACCATTGTTCTTGTTCTAGAACCATTCTGATTCGTCTGATCATCAAATTCTGCATGCCATGCGAGCGGAAAGCAGGTTCATCTCGCATAAGGGTCAGATCCTTGTTGATGATCGAGGATTTGCTACCAGTCTCGTCTAGGAACGGTGGTATTAGTTCACCAGATATACTCTGGTTTGTAAAGTTCCTCTTTCTAATGGTCATCATCATGAATTAACGTTGCATTTAAAAAGCGCCGACCAAATAGCGCTTAACTTCAACATCATGTTAAAATACAGTGCATGGCGTAAGTGAGCTTTTGCGATGCTATTTTGACAGGATGTAGAGCCATGTGAGCAGAGTCGAGAACCACAGTTAGTTTTTGCTGAACGCTTTTTTAAATGCCTGAAAAAGAGCTGTGAAAACGCTGGTGCAGCACTTATGTAGTAACCCTTATGACACCAAACGAGATGTCCCTCGATGGCGCAGTCGGTAGGAGTGCCGCCTCATGAGAGCCCACCGATGGGCTTTTGAGTTCGAGTCCGCGTACTGCCTCACACATGTTAGTTTGTTATTATTAAGCTTTCTCTTTGATTACAGGAGTCAATTTTAGACCATCAGGGCTTATAGGGCTTATAACGAACCAAAGTTGTCTATTTGAGCCTTCATATGTGCCAGTTTTTTCTGGGTGGCAGTTGGTTACGTCGATGTTGGCCCAGGATCCCTCTTTACACACACCGATTACGCGTTCAACGAATAAGAAGTGGTGGTCATTCCTTGTCAGGGGAAGATTGTTCCTCACTGGCTTTTGTAAGATGCTGCTGGTGCGACACGCGCTTGTGTTTTACTTGTTTCATAGTTCTGTGCCATAGCTGTGAACTAAAAGAGAATAAGAGCAATAAACTTTTCAAATATTTCCAGAGAAACGATGTGGTGCAGATACGCATAGTTGAAAAACTAGCACATAGATAACACATACAAATAGACAGCCTTGGTTTGTTGTAAGCATGAATGGTCTAATATTGGCTCCTGTTATCATGTAAAAGCAAACAACAAACCAATATGCGGAAAAATTTTGGCAGCACGCGGACTCGAACCGGTGAGCTCCTATGAATCGGCACTCCTACCAACTGCGCCACGGAGGCACATCTCGTGGGAGTATCATAAGGGTTGATGAGTGTTGCGCACACGTTTTCACAACTCTTTTTCAGACCTTTAAAAAGGCGTTCAGCAAAAACTAACTGTAATTCTGGACTCCGCTCACACGGCCCTACATCCTACCAACATAGCATCGAAAAAACTCACCTTGGATTGGGAACCTTTCCTCGTGAGATGCGAAGTCTGTTGCACTTTTTGGATGCGTCCCGCATTGTACCTCAAGACAGAATATCGTGGATGCGAATTAAGTGCGACCATGAGCTAAAATAACATAATAATCAGTGCTTATCTGTCCACACATTCACTTACGCCGGTCAGCAGATGAAGAGTTCAGTGTTTTATCTTGTTTATCTTTGCTTATTCTTTGTCTTTGCTACAGTCTAACCAGCTCTAACGTCTTCTTATCTTTGTTAAACAGCTATATCGGTCACGTGGGCGCGTGTAGCGCAGTCGGAGGAGGTGCCAGCCGTCGCGTGCACCCGATACCAGGTTCCTGGATAGGATTTCTCACCCATCCCAACCAAGCCTTCCATCCCTCCGGGGTCGGTGAATTGGTACCAGACTTGTCAAGGAAGGATAAGGCGCTGAGCTCGTCTCCCGTCATATCGTCGTCTATCTGAAAATAAAAACCGAGAGCGACGAAGAGAAGAATTCTACGTTTCTAGGTGAAAGACCTAGATTGGCTAGAAAGAATTCTGTGCTTTTCCTATAGTGAAAGCCTCACCTTCTCACATCAATCACGCGTTCTTATACTTTGAGGGACATTCATTCGTGTAGTTTTCGTAGACTTTCTGCGCATGTGAATCGAAGAAGGCGTTCTGAGTTAAGGTTTGAGGCTCGCATTCCGCTCATACTAACGAACCATCCACTCCTCTATGGTTAACGAACGGATGTTGCTCACAGAGTTGCCACCACATGTCACTGCATTGACAAAATGCGCAATCCAACTGCCTCCAGAGTACCTCGTAGAAGTACTATGCGTGTCGCATCCAACAAATGGATTGATTGACTCCGACCTTTAGCCCTTGATACTTAACTCGTAGAGACCGAAGGGGCCGCTTGGATGCGGCCAAGCCGAGCAGTTTCGATTTCAACCACACACTCCTACCTGCCAGTGTGTGAGCAACTTCCCCGGTACCTTGTTGTACATAAATAGCAGCACCGAATAACAAACTGTTTACCGATAGAAGCATTTCTGGTACCAGACGTTAATGTGCCTACATTAGGAGGCAAACTGTGGAACCGGCATGCCAGCTTGAAAGCACGGGTAAGGCGGTGTTCTAATTGGCCGACACTTCAATTTCCCAATGTAGGGCTAATTATCGACTTACATCGTTTTTTATGTTGATCAAATCGTTCATTTCCGATAGAGATTTAATGTTGAGATCTAATGCTCCTGGTTATAAGAGCGGTCGTGACTTGTCCTTCAGTTCGGATTTGATTTGGTCGGAAGGAAGAGTGGCCACCAAGGTAAACCTGGTATTTGGTGTCGGAAACAGAGGTAGGCGAAAGATGACGTTGTGACAGGGAGACCACGCAGTGCATTAGGTACCTCTTTATAAGTTCAGTTCCGATGCTAAAACAACCAATGCCTGTGCCGATCAGTTAGCTGGGGCAAACTTGTCGTGCAAGAACAGTAGGGCACTAATTATTTAGTCGGCCAGTTTTTATTGTCAGTTCTTCTTGTACAGGGCAAATAGCCCTTGAAAGAGCTTTTTCACTCATTCGTTGACTTTCTACAAGCATAACCATATGCTTTAGATGACGCCACAGCAGAGATATACCGTCTTCTCGAAATTCCACTGAATGGCGATTCCTCTAGACGTTAAGTGAACCCGACAAGCCGCTCCTTTGTGACGCACATCCCACTTCCGTCGGCGGTAACACACACCGACCGTGTCGTTTCGCCGACGAAAAAGACGAATGACGGTGACGATAAAACAGACACATTGGTCAAGGGGTAGCAGCGCTATACCAAGTTGACAGCTTTTAGATGGGAACTTCGGGCTCTGGTAGGTTTGAGGATATTTGACAGCTACTATTTTACTGCTGGGCACGTGTAGCGCAGTCGGAGGAGTGCCGGCTGTCCGATACCAGGTTCTTGGTTCGGATTTCTCGCCCAGGCTAACCAAGCCTGCCATCCTTCCGTGGTCGGCGTATTGGTAGCAGGCTTGCCTGGTTAGGGCAAAGTGCTGACGTGTCCATCGGCTGGCCACTGCAAGTCATTGTATGGTCATCAAATACGCATTCAAATCACCTCCACGACATCTCGTAGAAGTAGAATGCGTGGCACATCCAAAAGGGATTGAATAACGCCGTCCTTTATCATTTGTTTAGTTTAACTGCTGCTTCTGAGTTCTCAAAGCTAAGGAGAATGCTAAACATTCTCACGGAACCTACGTCTCCGCCTTTGGCTCGTGGTTCGCATCTGAAGCCGCTAACATGTTATGTGCTTGCTTCTTAGCATTTAAGGATGCCCTCTTGTTCTATGGTTAAACGGGAGCCTGGTTCCCAGACTTTGCTCGTGTTAGGAGTTAACCGATGAACCTTCCCCGTGGGTATTGCTATTGAAGAGCTTTGCGGCAGGTCCCGAAAGACACATGCCGTTAGACATGAAGACGTTAGGAAGCAGATATGGCGGCCGTAAAGACTATCCTGATCACATGCAGCTCATTCCGATCATTCTTCTTATCAGCGTGTTTGTTTTGGTGTTTATTTGTGAGTTTTCTGATCAGCCGTGGAAACTACCCTTATCAGGAAGTGTTGTTTGCTGATCATTGGAAGCTACCGTGGTGATTAGAATGCCTTCAGAGGTGAATTGCCATAGTGCGTAGGAACCCCGCTTCGCCAGCTGTTACTCGCATTTTCACTCTGTTTGAAGAGTGTCGATCTAACTACTGGCTGTGGCTTCGTCCAGGAAATCTATAGTGACCAATCGATGTTGCTTACTTATTATGGAACCTGTGCATCGGTCGTCATACTCACGTGGTCTTCTCTTTTCATCTCTCTGCCAAATCGACAAAATTATCCACAAGATAGGGGTTGATGATGGTGATTACTTGTTTTGAAGCCGCCGAACGGTTGTCCATTGGACGCTACACTCGTGCAATTTCCACTTTATTAAATCATTCTTAGGCAAAAATCGATAATGTCGTTCGATAATGACTGTCAAACGTTGTGGAGAAGATTACTTGCTATGAAGCCTGTTTCTCCGCTGATCATTTTATTCGCATAATTCCGACTTCCAACGGTTTACACTTAGGGTCTGTACTTATTTCCCATAGGGTCTGTATTTCCCCACTTTAAGAGGAATATTAAAGGTAAAGGGCGGCGCTAATCAATCCCTTAGGTGTGAGCGACGCATTCTACTCCTACGTGGAGTCGATTCTAAAGGGCACTTGGCGTAGTCCATGACTTGCGGTGTCCAGCGGATGGGCACGAAGTCACTGTTTTATCCGTCCCAGACAAATCTGGTCCCAGTTCACACACCCCGGAGGGATGGAAGGATTTGCTGGACCTGGCGATAAATCCGAACTAGGAACCTGAAATCGGGTGCAGGCGACAGTCGGCGCCTTCTTCAACTGCACCAGCACACACCCAAACGGGACATAAAGCGGTAAATTTCATCGATAAGGCTGTCCGATCGATACTGTTTAACGTTGTTGAACCGGTCCATTGGTAATATTAACATGCCTCCCCTGGAAAGTTAACCCTGAGTAGCAGCCAATCGTGCCGGTTTACCCAGGTTGCGCGGACGGACACCCGCAGGATCATACAGACGCACGGATTAACTTTTTATGTTTAGTACGACGCTCATCTTATACGATTTAAATTCTTGCCTTATCGACCTGGTTTCTGGCCTTTACGTATTCTCAAACCAAATTCACCAAACTTCATAAACCAAATTTTGTATGAGTAGCGCTGAATTCTATCCTAAAGCAGAAGTGATGCCCAGGCCTCGACTCCAGAGGGACAGAAAAATTGGGTGGACTGGAAATCGTGCGTTATCAAATCTCGGGAGGTTCATATGTGTATGTATTCAAGGTTTTTGTGAATTGGATGGGCTACAATTTGTCAGTCCGTGGAGGGTTCTAGTTATTATAGGTTATGCGGTTCGCCCATCGACCGCCTTTTTAATGGAAGGATACGGCATGGCCAGCTCGATACCATTATTCTCCGTTCTCCTCTATGGTCTGCTCCTGTTTGCGGGGTTTACGCGAGGATTCATGAAAATACTTTTGCCTACTTCTTTTTCGTCTTCGAATATTGAGGGAGCTACAAATATGTTGTAGAGATTTGGTGCAGTAACGAAAGGCGCCGCTAACTCCTATGAAACAGTCAGGTTCGATATCGCTGATACACCGACCAAGGTCCTCAGTAAGCTTGGTGCCGAGTTTTTGCGCGAAGCGGGAAAGTTGACTTACCAGGGAATTATACCTGGTAAGTCAACTTTCCCGAAAACCTTCAACCTTTCCTCGACCAAGCGTAGGTCTGAACGGGGGAAATGGATAATACTGCGAGAATCTCCACCCTTCACATAGTAGAAAAACATGTTTCGTTTTTGCTGAGTCCTTGAACCCAAAGAGCTACGGGCCCTCGGAGGTGGGGAAGGTGCTAGACCAGATATTCGACTCCCGTGCTATGCACTATTTTGCATTTTTTCATAACCACTGCTTTCTTCACCAGTTTGCTTCCTACACATCTCCTATACATTTATTGCACTCTAAATTGTCAAAAGGGCCAGATTCGTGATCAGCACACCAGAGTAACATTGATTAACATTGATTAACAATTAACATTAACATTCACACATTGATTAACATCCCATGACCTCGACAGCCCTAGTTACTCGTAGCTGCTGTAACCTGTCGTTATCGGCATATATTTCAAAAACGGATGTCAGATTCGTGACAGCACTCCAAATAACCCCCGTCCGGGAGGTTTGGGCCAAAAATCTCTCCTCGACCTCTCGAGTCGTGAAAGTACAATAGTGCCTTGATGGTGGTTTAAATCAGCTTACTTCCTACACATCTCCTACACATTTATTTCATTCTAAATTGTCAAATAAGGGTTTACTATAAGCTGTAGTCCACTCACTTTTCCCAGTTTCTGAACTACACAACGTTTTGTGTTTTTCAGCGAATGTTAAACCCCACAGCAGGTACGGGGACTAGGGCTGTCGAGGTCATAATCACCGATTTTGTCTAGACCTCTCCTAAGGGGGTTATTTAGGGTGCTGATCACGAATCTGACATTCATTTTTGAAATTTCGGCTGATTACGGTAGGTTAGCAGGTACGGGTGACTAGGACTGTCGAGGTCATGGGGTGTTGATCATGAATCTGGCCCTTTTGACAATTTAGAGTGAAATAAATGTGTAGGAGATGTGTAGGAAGCAAATTGGTGAAGGAGGCCGCGGTTATGAAAAAAATGCAAAAACAGCGCATAGCACGGGAGTCGAACATCTGGTTTAGCATTATTGAAGCAGCCCCTTATCCTGCTGAGCCATCGACTCGACTGCCAATGAGCCTTTCGCCACGTCCCATACAACCTCGTGCGCGCACGCATGCATGTGGGCGTGTGCTGACGGTGCTCTACCGTACCCCCGCCTTTGAGGGCCCGTAGCTCCTTTGGTTCTAGGACTCAACGATAACGAAACATGTTTTCTACTATATGAAGGGTGGAGATTCTCGCAGTACTGCCCATTTCCCCCGTTCAGACCAACGCCTGAGACCCTTCCCTGGTTAGATAGCGATGCGAACCAAATGGACAGTTCAAAAAATCGTAAAAATTCTATGCATCGCTGACTTCTGAGTTTTTTCCTCATATGTGCTCCTTTATACTATTTTTTGTTTTCATGTTCTCCATCAATTCAATTTCTCCAACAAATTTTCATGTTTGTTTCATGTTTCCATCTCAACTCTGAATATTAAACGCTGGTAAAAACGATAAATGGTGGTCAGGCGATCGATGTTTGTTTCCCCTTCGTGAATCATTCGCATCGTCCATGACACCAATACATTTGCGTGATTCTTACCTGAGTCGCTTAATCCGATTCTGATCGCTGGAAATAGTCAGACAGACGGGGAGAGAGGAGAAGACAGGCAGCAAGAAATGAGTGATGCAGGTCGTAGTCCTTCACACTTATCAGCTTTCCGATCATTTCGCTTGTGTTTTATTGGATTGTTCGATAATGAATGTTTTCGATAACTAATATCTAAATGGCGTGAGCTGAATTTTTTATGTAGAAGTGAATGCGTATCTTACATTATCATGCACTACCTTAAATGTTGGGCTTTAGACTATCATCTATCAAAAACTGAGCGTCATTAGTGAAAACACTTTGAAATTTTTTTTTGTTGAAAATGGGCCACCAAGAAGCACTGCTAATTAATAATTTTTAATTTATTTTTTAGTAACTTTTGATATTATTTTTGGATGTATCATCTCAAAAGCTAGCTTTGGCCTTTAGCTTCTAGGAGCCATCTATGCTATTCTTTGTGTCTGTCATCGAATGGTTTTGTCATCAGCTGTTTCTTTACCTAGGATTCTTGAGCGCACTTTCATGTGCGCATGAAATAAGTAAAATAAATAAATAATCGGCATATTTGATTGTTTGACTTTTGAGCGGGCGAAAATGCGGTGCAGGCTCGGAAGAAATTATGTGAAGTTTACGATGAGGTCAATATCGTTCACATAATTAACCAATTGGTTGGGCGCGTGTGGCGCAGCCGAAGAAGGCGCCAGCTGTCGCGTGCATCCGATACCAGGTTCCTGGTTCGGATTTCGGATTTTTCGATTCACATACGCAGGCAGTCTACGAAAACTACACGAATGAATGGCCCTCGAAGCAAAGGAACGCGTGACTGATAAGGATAAACGGGGTTACTCGATCCCTTGTGGGATGTGCCATGCTTTCTATTATACTTCTACAGGATGTCGTGGAGGCCATTTGAATGAGCATTGGGCCATACAATGACTTGCGGTGGCCAGCCGATAAAAAAAGTTTCCGATTTAACCTTTCCAGACAAGTCTGGTACAAATTTACCGACATCGGAGGTAGAAGGCTTAGTTGGTCTAGGCAGAGGAGGCGCCGGCTGTCGCGTGCATCCGATACCAGATTCCTGTTCAGATTTCCCGCCCAAGCCAACCAAGCCTTCCATCCCCCCGGGTTGGTTAATTGCTACCAGGCTTGTCTGGGAAGGATAGAGCGCTGACTTGTTCATCGGCTGGCCACTGCAAGTCATTGTATGGCCATATACACATTCAAATCGCCTACACGATATTCCGTAGGAGTAGAATGCGTGGCGCATCCCAAAAGGGATTGAGTAACATGGCTCTTAGCCCTTTTATTCTTTATCATTGATTGATAGAAGTTGTTAGCATAAATAGATTCGCTTTGAAAAATACGAGGAAAAAACGACAGTAATAATCGAACAACCCAATATTTGTTTGGGTTTCACTTGAAGTATCCGCTCCAATGGACAAGTGGCGTCTTATTCCATCTGCCTCACCTTATGCTACCGTTCCTTGTCAGCCCTCAGGTGAAGCGTCTATTCTTGGCCGTACTTCGTGGGTTCGCTGTTTCTCGCTTGCCTTCATACTGTCAAATTTCTAAGGTGGTGCTCTCCCTTTACAGACTCCATCCGATTATGGATGAAGAAGCAGCTGCAGCTGCTGCACGAACTGCGCACCCCTGTGAGTCGACGCCGAAGTGAGTCGCTTCCACCTATCACTATGTTCAGCCACATACTGTACCGGTGATTTCAGCACGCGACATGAGCGCTCACGCCTTCTGCGTGGTGAACGGCCGCATCGACTACGACTTCCGACGACCAGCTTCTACGCTCCCGAGCCGTCACCTTGCACTCCGTGCTCGGTGTTCTCTTTTGACCTGCCGAGCAGTCCCTGCGTGATTAAAGGGCGTCCTAGGTATGGACAACCGCAGGACTTTGCCCATTGGACAGATATATTAGATCGGAGCGAAAGTTTAGAGTTTTAGTACTTCGATGATTATTTTCCGCACCTATCTAACGATAAGTATTTTACTGCATCGATAGAAGTTTTAGGTACCAATCAGGGATGAGCGGATTAACCGTTATTCCTTATCCGTTATCCGGTTTCCGGGAGGTTTTGGTCTATCCGTTTTGTTGTTCGTTATCCGGCGATTTTGGGCCGGATAACGAACAACAATTTGGACGACTCCTACGTTTGAACGTGGTGATGGGTGACTATGTAGATAATCCTTCACGATCGTAAGAGTGGTCGTTAGAAACAACAGAAGTCATTCAAATCCAGAAGGGCTAATTGAGGCATTTCCTCACTTGGGAACTGGCTACGTAGTTTCAAAGATACCCAACATACATCGTTCCCGAGTCGCTAAACCTGAACCGTACATCTATGAGGCCTACTAGACATAGAATTGTTCCTTTATCTATGCTCATTGCACACCAAGAAGGAGTACAAACTGCTACTAGCGACCATTAGAAGTGTAGGGCCTTGCTTAAGCAAGAAAGAATCTTTACCGCCGACCTTTGCGTCGTGTCATTTCTGCCTCCATGATTGCAGTGTGTTCGATTTGATTGTACGCTATTGTGAACTATCAAACAAATACAGAAGCACTGCAATGACTACGAGCAAAAGAGAAGTAGGTTTAATCCAGATATATAGAGAGAGTGAATTCTCCATTAAAAATCTTAGCGGTGCAACAATCTACTTACTAAACAAGCTCATCATAGCTGATGCTGCAAGACATGCAGATTCGTTCTAGTTTGTGAGTTTCCCGGTGAAACTTCTCCATTACATAAAAAAGCACTCAATTTTAGGATTCGTCGGCTATACCTGCCCCTCTGGATGTTAGTCCTTGAATGTCTGCTTGGCCTACATAATTATAGGGTGAACCAAAATAACGTGGACAAGATTTTTCGCCATAATTATAAAACAACCAGCAATTCGAGATAACGACGACTAAATTACAACAACACAAACATTAGAGTCCATCATGTTCAAGTGGTTTCGTAGTGGCCTCCCTTGGAGCGGATGCAGAGGGCCAAACGTTTCGCGAATTTTCGACGATGGGCCGCAGGTCGTACCTGGGAACAGATTCTGTTCACAGATGAGAAGCTGTTCACCGTGGGGCAGGCGCACAATCGCCAAAATGGTAGAATGTGGTCTTCAGAGGCTCCAAGCACCTCTGCTATCGTCCAAAACCCACAATCTGTCATGGTTTGGGGCGGAATCTGTGCCAGAGGGAAGACCCCTGGTTTTCGTGGATAAAGGAGTGAAAATCGACGAGGATGTGTACCAGCGAGACATTCTTGAGTCCATGGTTCTTCCTTGGGCTCACCAGCATTTCATTGATGCCCACTGGACGTTCCAACAGGACTCTGCACCCGCACATAGTGCGAAGGGTGAATAGGCGTGGTGAAAGGCCAATTTCCCCGACTTCATCACGTCTTCGGAATGGCCGCCGTACTCTCCGGATTTGAGTCCGATGAAGTGTGTGGGCATTTTAGAGGCTAAGGTCGGCGTCAAACGCCACAGCACTCTCGAGTCCCTGAAGGAATCCTTGCGCCAGAAGTGCGAGTGGTTGTCTCCTAGTGACCTACGGCCCATCGTCGAAAAATTGGCGAAACGTTTGGCCCTGTGCATCCACTCCAAGGGAGACCACTACGAAACCACTTAAAATGACGCGCCCTAATGTTTGTATTGTTGTAATTTAGTCGTCATTTTCTCGAATTGTTGGTTGTTTTATAATTATGACGAAAAAATCTTGTACACATTATTTCGGTTCACCCTGTACTTACAGTTACTACCCATGGTATTGCTTCCATCCCAGATAATTCCACGTTCAAGTACCTTGGATCTTGGGATGCTATCGAGTAGCAACAATAATCACCGTTCTTATCATGGTGCAGAATCAAGATTGTTATGTGGACTTTATTCGACTAGACGTCTCCACCTTCACCATAGCATGGAAAAGTCAAGAGACATCGGGAGAATTGCTCTTCCAAGGGCCATTCTATTTTTCAGCAGCTTCAATTGGAAAAAGAACTAGGCGGCTGATAAATAAAACAATAGAGGCAACCCTCTGGAAACAGAAGAAAGGCCGTGTTAGATTATCTTCCTGCTGATGGGCAAAAATTTCCACACAGCTTCGCTAATGCGGCGACGGCACTACGTTTAAAGAAAAGCTATGAAAATATCTAGGGATGGCTTATATATCAAAAGTGCTTCAACTTTTAATCCGCCGTTGAAATTAGATCAATTTAAAACGAGTTTCAGTTTTTGTTGTTTCTTCGTTATCCGTTTTTCCGTTATCCGGTCATTTTCGGGCAAAATTGTCCGCTATCCAGGATTCGAATCTTCATTATTCGCTCATACTGGTACCAATGATGAAAAAAACGTTGTTTTGAAAACATATAGAATAAATGAGATGTCTTGTGAAAGCCAAAGAGATAGAACCTCTGGTAGTGGTAGCCAAAAAGCCAGATTCTTTCGTATTAGATCCGTCTGGCTTGAATCTCGGAGACCCCATGACTGAGTTAAGTTGAACTTTGTGTACCAAGTCAGGAAAAAGTTGCCTAATGGTAAGAGCTCAGAATTTCTCTATCGGCTGAGAACAGTTTGATTGAGAGATGAAAACATTAAAATGATGGAAGCCCGTGAGCAGAAGAGTGGATCGTCTAGAGGAATAGGCAAAAGAGATGTCCTAATCATCTTTTCACGTCTGAGCACAATGTTTATGGTATCGAAAAGTATCATGCTCAACTGCCAAGGAAAAGAAAAGGTTCACTTACAAGGGAAGTCAATGAACGTCCCGTAGCAATTTTCAAAGTGACCTATTGAGGGTTGTAGGGGTTCGTCTGAGAAGCACTGCAGTGTTTTCAAATTTCCTGCGGACGTCTGGGTAGGTCACAAATTGCAAAAAACCGCATCACTTCAGTGCGGACCGAGATAGAGCAAAACCGACGTCTGGAACTGCCGTGATTAGAATGTAACCTACAAAAGGTTTGGGGCGCAACGGCAGTGAAATTACAGCAAACTCACAATTTG
This sequence comes from Heligmosomoides polygyrus bakeri, assembly GCA_947359475.1. NCBI lineage: Eukaryota > Metazoa > Nematoda > Chromadorea > Rhabditida > Heligmosomidae > Heligmosomoides > Heligmosomoides polygyrus. The sequence continues at coordinate 99,014,284 of OX375867.1, read as the reverse complement.
TTTGTTGGCCATACAGTAACCAAAGCGGAACATTGAGGTGCGTCGCTCACGATCCGGGTGACAGGAACTGGATGGCCGAGTGGGTGTGGGGGTGGACTTGCAGGAAGATGATCATGGGTTCGGATCCGGGAATCGGGGTTCTGCCCTGTTGGGCTTGCTCACTGCTCTTTTGTCGATGTAAAGTGTTTCTTGAACCCCGTAGTGTACCATACTGAGGTTATAACCTTAATAGAACCCGTATATTTAACAACGATGCTGCCTATTTTCCCCCACTACTCTTTGCTATCGAAGGTGTAGAGACTTGTTACTGTAGAGACTTGAGAGATAGAGGTGAAGAGGCTTGTTACCGCGGGACGTTCATTGACCTCCCTAGTTAATCTGAACTCTACGATGTGTAGCCTCGACAGATGCGGTTGCCAACGGCAGCCTCAGATTTCATAATTTAGTAGAAAAGAGGAAATTTAAAAAATGAGTAAGTTTTAACAAGTTTGTTTTAAGTCGTGAGCGGCTGGTAGAGAGGCTAAACATTACACGATGTTTTGTTGGCATCATCAGTCTTGCGCCGGGCGGGAATCGAACCAGCACACTCTGCTCTCTGCACAGGATGCAAAGTTTGATATGTGATCAAGCAGCGCCAGTGTGGCGTAAGGCGTTGCGGTCTGCCCAGAGAGCAGAGCGTTCGGGTTCGAGTCCTGCCTGGCGCAAAAGTTTTGAGACCAACAGAACATCTATAAACAATATCTAGGCTTTGTGAAGAAGGAATTATGTCCATTAACGTGAAGGTGAAGTGGTCTGCAAAAACATGGGGATGGAATAGCCTCTTCGAACCATCGTGAAGGCTCTAGGCCACTCTAGAGGGACCCCATTGGTGCTTTATGATTTATTTCTGGTACAATTTAAAAGGAATCCAGTAGGCAGATTATTTGTTGAGAGCGGAATATGCTTATGAGAACCTTATAGTGGAAGCAGTGTATGAAAATCTGTTGAAAATGTTTCCTGCTCTATTACGTAAAGAGTCCTTACCAATCCGAGCGGTATCTATGCACAAACACCACATCTTTCATAAGTCTATCCATATAAAAACTGTATTGTTTGGATTTGAAATGAATGTACTAATTCTGCTTAATCTAAAGTCACGTTGCTTTTATATAATGCTTATCTTGGATTTCTTGGAAAACGTTACGAGGAGAAGTCTCATGGTGTAGAAGAGGGTACCAATCTAACTGCACAATTGTTCACAACTAGAAATTTTTCACCAGCGACTTTCGAATTTAGGAGTTTCACTCTTAACTGAAATTACTAATTCAGACAGCAATTACGATGTACCAAATTTAGAGGTCAAAAATGGTGAAAATTTTCGGTCAAACCTATTACTAGTGGGTCAGTTTTAGCTGAGCGGACAACATCTTTGCACACACAGGTATGGCCGGTCAAGCAGTCACAGCTCAGCACTCACGCCGCGCAGCATGTTCTCCTTCGACATGGCCTTCGACTTCAGCCAGCCGAAGACGCCACGTACTCCGCGAACTCCGATTTCACCGCGGACTCCGAAAACCCCGCGATTCCCCGAATTGCCCACCATCGAGGAGTCACGGACTTCTTTTAGGCAAGCGACTCTCCAGCTTATTCTCCCACATATCTGTACGCGAAAATTGATGATGATCTTTCAGTTTCGAAGTTCCCTACAAAAAAGACGAAACGGAGACAGAGTCATCGATCGAATCGCTCGCGTCGCGCGTAACAGACTGGAAATCGATTCGGCTGATGATGTTCGTCATACTCCTCACACGAGTCCAGTTCACCGTATATTTTGCGTCATTATGGCCGTTTCTACAAGAGGTGTGTTTTATGTGATCATCGGATCTTTGTTAGTATTCACTAATCGTTTTTAGATTGACGACACCGCTACGATGCACGACTATGCAATAATCAGCGCCGCCTACAGTATAGGCATTGCAGGTTCGGCGCCGTTCTTCGGCTATTGGTCGAACAAGGTGGGATTATGGAAAGTGTTCATTCTACATCTTTGCGTGAGATTCTTCTTCACCATCATTATCTTCTTCTTCATCATCATCGTCGTTGTCTTCTTCTTCTTCTTCTTGTTCTCATGTGCGTTTAGTCCCGAGCAGTCGAAGTGTCCGCTTCTCTGGTGGTCCGTCGCCATCTCCTGCTGTCAAGAACGTCATCTGCCGTGACGCCGACTTCGGCGAGATCTCTCTTGATGACGTCCTTCCTCTTCTTCGGGGCTCCTCCTGGTCACACCCCAATTCTACGGCCAGCCTTTTGGGATGAGGCTCTGGTGCTTTGAGGAGCTCCCTGCCTCAACTCAGGAGTTGCTTCCCCATCCTCAACTAGATCGCGGCTATCTTCACCACTGTCCTGTCATTCCAATTTCACACGCATTCTGGCGTTCAGGAGCTTCATTCTGCAATTGTGACTCTCATGTTAGTATGCATAATTCGCGTGGAGCGCAGACGGAGGTGCCGACTGTCGCGTGCATCCCAAGTGTGAGGTTCGAATTTTCCGCTGATGCCACCCAAGCCTTGCACCCCTCAGGGGTAGGTGATCTGATACTACTAGATATGTCTGGGAGGGATAAAACACCGACTTGTCTATCGGCTGGCAACCGCCAAAGTCGTTGTGTAGGCAAAATAAGCATTCAACTTCCCTTCACGATATCCCATAGAAGTCTGGATGAAACTTAGTGCTCTACTGACCGGCCTCCGCAAGTCACTGTGTGGACGAAATTCACATTCAAATAGTCTTCACAATTTCCCCTAGAAGTAGAACGTGTGGCGCATCCCAAAGAAGGGCTGCTTGACGCCGTCCTTTTTGCTACTAGTCGATATTGATTGACTACTGTAGACATCTCTGCAAAGCACCGATCACTAATGTGATCCAGAATTAGGCCATTTGAGTCGTGCTCTATACGCTATACGTTTACATTTAATTAATAATAGAAAATTTAATAAAATACGACCTTTTTGGGATGCGTCACGCATTCTAGTCCTACGGATGTCGTGGAGCGTTTCGGATGCGTATTTGCCCATACAATGCCTTGCGATGGCCATCCGATGAATAAGTCAGCGCTTTATCCTTCCCAGACATTCTGGTACCTGCCAACCTAACCCGGTGGGATGGAAGGCTTGATGGGCCTAGACGAGAAATCCGAGCAAGAAACCTGCAACGGGTGTACGCGACAGTCACACGTCCTCCGACTGCGCGACACACGCCCTCGATGGTTTTTTGCTAAGGAATAATCAGTTGCCACCGGTACCCATTGTAACAAATCAATAATTGATTTTCAGCTCGGATGCATTCGAATACCGTCTATGTGCTCGATGGTATTGATGCTAACAACTAACACAATGTACATGCTCATGCATAACTTCGACGGCTACGGTAAATATGCGATGGGCGTGGCCAGATTCTTAGCTGGAATAGCGGCTGGTGAGTGTAGAACCTTAACCGCTCAATCGATTTATTGATTTAATTGATGTGCAGGAGGAAACTCGTTGCTCCCCACGTATTGGACGTATGCTGCGGCGCCAGAAGATCGCTCAACGGCCGCAGCGCTGTTCGACGGTGCATTCTGCCTGGGAATCGCACTCGGACCAGGTAATCGATTATCGATTTTGCCTCCCTTATCTGGTACCTGCAACATTTTTCAGGCTTCCAACTGGTCTTCTCACCACTTGGCTATCCGGGTACAGTACTCAGCTACCTCCAGATCAATATGTACACAATGCCAGCGATCGTCGCCAACCTTCTGGTCGCGATCACCTTCGTCATTATGGGGTTCTTCTTCGACGAGGCGCCGATGTTCCGCGATGCCAAGCGGAAGAGCGTCACCAGCACAGGTGAGCTATTCACTGTCGTCTGTCCCCAACGGAAGAGTGATTTTCGGCTGCGAAGAATCCCTTTGTTTAGACACTCAGTTCTCCATATCCTTACCGCCGTTCGACAAACTAGCCGTTTTCTGCTGCATCTTCGCCAAGATGGTGCAGATGTTCATCTACGCGAACATGGAGACGTGAGCTTCACAAACAACTCATGCTCATCGATCCGATGAATGAATAGATTACGGTGATTTTCAGCATCGGGTCCATGTACACTCAACAAATGTTCAATCTCACTCGCACTGAGACCACACAGTACAACTCGATTCTGGTATCGCTGTCGGGTTTCGTCGGTTTCGCCTTCTTGCTGACGTATGTGTGGACGAAGTTAGGCAAACGGTATGCCTTTTTGTTTCGAAACTTTGGTTGATAAGCACCGATTTTTGGGCTCTGGATTCCAGCAGAATAGCTATAAGATCAAATCGCTAATCGATATTTAGAATCGATAATCGAATAGGAGTCGTAACAGGCGTCATCATATGCGTGGCTTTCCTATTCACTACCTATTCGTGGTGGTTTTACAATGAGAACATTGAACATGAAGGTAAGATTTGAAACATTTCAAATCACATCATAATTCTGCAATGGTTTGCAGGCTGCCACTCGCCATGGTGTGCCTCCACACCGAAAATACCGTGGGAGCTCTACTCGGTATCCTACGTGATCGTATTCGGTGTCGGCTTCGCAATGCTGAACGTACACCTGGCCTCCATGTATTCGGGGGTACGTTTCTAACCTACCCAATCCAAGATGAATGTAAGAAGTCGCAAGATCTGAGGAGTAAGCTGACACCGCGCCTTTCTCTCCACCTTCCGTGACTAGTGTTGTGTGGTAGCGGGCGAGATCCTCGGTAGTATAGTGGTGAGTATCCGCGTCTGTCACATGCGAGACCGGGTTCAATTCCCGGCCGGGGAGAAGTTTTGCCCTTCGTCTTCGGTGAGCAGTGAGTTGTGTGGTAGCGGGCGAGGTGGCGCGAGATCGCTGTCGGATCCTCGGTAGTATAGTGGTGAGTATCCGCGTCTGTCACATGCGAGACCCGGGTTCAATTCCCGGCCGGGGAGAAGTTTTGCCCTTCGTCTTCGGTGAGCAGTGAGTTGTGTGGTAGCGGGCGAGGTGGCGCGAGATCGCTGTCGGATCCTCGGTAGTATAGTGGTGAGTATCCGCGTCTGTCACATGCGAGACCCGGGTTCAATTCCCGGCCGGGGAGAAGTTTTGCCCTTCGTCTTCGGCGAGTAGTGAGTTGTGTGGTAGCGGGCGAGGTGGCGCGAGATCGCTGTCGGATCCTCGGTAGTATAGTGGTGAGTATCCGCGTCTGTCACATGCGAGACCCGGGTTCAATTCCCGGCCGGGGAGAAGTTTTGCCCTTCGTCTTCGGTGAGCAGTGAGTTGTGTGGTAGCGGGTGAGGTGGCGCGAGATCGCTGTCGGATCCTCGGTAGTATAGTGGTGAGTATCCGCGTCTGTCACATGCGAGACCCGGGTTCAATTCCCGGCCGGGGAGAAGTTTTGCCCTTCGTCTTCGGCGAGTAGTGAGTTGTGTGGTAGCGGGCGAGGTGGCGCGAGATCGCTGTCGGATCCTCGGTAGTATAGTGGTGAGTATCCGCGTCTGTCACATGCGAGACCCGGGTTCAATTCCCGGCCGGGGAGAAGTTTTGCCCTTCGTCTTCGGTGAGCAGTGAGTTGTGTGGTAGCGGGTGAGGTGGCGCGAGATCGCTGTCGGATCCTCGGTAGTATAGTGGTGAGTATCCGCGTCTGTCACATGCGAGACCCGGGTTCAATTCCCGGCCGGGGAGAAGTTTTGCCCTTCGTCTTCGGCGAGTAGTGAGTTGTGTGGTAGCGGGCGAGGTGGCGCGAGATCGCTGTCGGATCCTCGGTAGTATAGTGGTGAGTATCCGCGTCTGTCACATGCGAGACCCGGGTTCAATTCCCGGCCGGGGAGAAGTTTTGCCCTTCGTCTTCGGTGAGCAGTGAGTTGTGTGGTAGCGGGTGAGGTGGCGCGAGATCGCTGTCGGATCCTCGGTAGTATAGTGGTGAGTATCCGCGTCTGTCACATGCGAGACCCGGGTTCAATTCCCGGCCGGGGAGAAGTTTTGCCCTTCGTCTTCGGCGAGCAGTGAGTTGTGTGGTAGCGGGCGAGGTGGCGCGAGATCGCTGTCGGATCCTCGGTAGTATAGTGGTGAGTATCCGCGTCTGTCACATGCGAGACCCGGGTTCAATTCCCGGCCGGGGAGAAGTTTTGCCCTTCGTCTTCGGCGAGTAGTGAGTTGTGTGGTAGCGGGCGAGGTGGCGCGAGATCGCTGTCGGATCCTCGGTAGTATAGTGGTGAGTATCCGCGTCTGTCACATGCGAGACCCGGGTTCAATTCCCGGCCGGGGAGAAGTTTTGCCCTTCGTCTTCGGTGAGCAGTGAGTTGTGTGGTAGCGGGTGAGGTGGCGCGAGATCGCTGTCGGATCCTCGGTAGTATAGTGGTGAGTATCCGCGTCTGTCACATGCGAGACCCGGGTTCAATTCCCGGCCGGGGAGAAGTTTTGCCCTTCGTCTTCGGCGAGTAGTGAGTTGTGTGGTAGCGGGCGAGGTGGCGCGAGATCGCTGTCGGATCCTCGGTAGTATAGTGGTGAGTATCCGCGTCTGTCACATGCGAGACCCGGGTTCAATTCCCGGCCGGGGAGAAGTTTTGCCCTTCGTCTTCGGTGAGCAGTGAGTTGTGTGGTAGCGGGCGAGGTGGCGCGAGATCGCTGTCGGATCCTCGGTAGTATAGTGGTGAGTATCCGCGTCTGTCACATGCGAGACCCGGGTTCAATTCCCGGCCGGGGAGAAGTTTTGCCCTTCGTCTTCGGCGAGCAGTGAGTTGTGTGGTAGCGGGCGAGGTGGCGCGAGATCGCTGTCGGATCCTCGGTAGTATAGTGGTGAGTATCCGCGTCTGTCACATGCGAGACCCGGGTTCAATTCCCGGCCGGGGAGAAGTTTTGCCCTTCGTCTTCGGCGAGTAGTGAGTTGTGTGGTAGCGGGCGAGGTGGCGCGAGATCGCTGTCGGGTCCTCGGTAGTATAGTGGTGAGTATCCGCGTCTGTCACATGCGAGACCCGGGTTCAATTCCCGGCCGGGGAGAAGTTTTGCCCTTCGTCTTCGGCGAGCAGTGAGTTATGTGGTAGCGGGCGAGGTGGCGCGAGATCGCTGTCGGATCCTCGGTAGTATAGTGGTGAGTATCCGCGTCTGTCACATGCGAGACCCGGGTTCAATTCCCGGCCGGGGAGAAGTTTTGCCCTTCGTCTTCGGCGAGTAGTGAGTTGTGTGGTAGCGGGCGAGGTGGCGCGAGATCGCTGTCGGATCCTCGGTAGTATAGTGGTGAGTATCCGCGTCTGTCACATGCGAGACCCGGGTTCAATTCCCGGCCGGGGAGAAGTTTTGCCCTTCGTCTTCGGTGAGCAGTGAGTTGTGTGGTAGCGGGCGAGGTGGCGCGAGATCGCTGTCGGATCCTCGGTAGTATAGTGGTGAGTATCCGCGTCTGTCACATGCGAGACCCGGGTTCAATTCCCGGCCGGGGAGAAGTTTTGCCCTTCGTCTTCGGTGAGCAGTGAGTTGTGTGGTAGCGGGTGAGGTGGCGCGAGATCGCTGTCGGATCCTCGGTAGTATAGTGGTGAGTATCCGCGTCTGTCACATGCGAGACCCGGGTTCAATTCCCGGCCGGGGAGAAGTTTTGCCCTTCGTCTTCGGTGAGCAGTGAGTTGTGTGGTAGCGGGTGAGGTGGCGCGAGATCGCTGTCGGATCCTCGGTAGTATAGTGGTGAGTATCCGCGTCTGTCACATGCGAGACCCGGGTTCAATTCCCGGCCGGGGAGAAGTTTTGCCCTTCGTCTTCGGCGAGCAGTGAGTTGTGTGGTAGCGGGCGAGGTGGCGCGAGATCGCTGTCGGATCCTCGGTAGTATAGTGGTGAGTATCCGCGTCTGTCACATGCGAGACCCGGGTTCAATTCCCGGCCGGGGAGAAGTTTTGCCCTTCGTCTTCGGCGAGTAGTGAGTTGTGTGGTAGCGGGCGAGGTGGCGCGAGATCGCTGTCGGATCCTCGGTAGTATAGTGGTGAGTATCCGCGTCTGTCACATGCGAGACCCGGGTTCAATTCCCGGCCGGGGAGAAGTTTTGCCCTTCGTCTTCGGCGAGCAGTGAGTTATGTGGTAGCGGGCGAGGTGGCGCGAGATCGCTGTCGGATCCTCGGTAGTATAGTGGTGAGTATCCGCGTCTGTCACATGCGAGACCCGGGTTCAATTCCCGGCCGGGGAGAAGTTTTGCCCTTCGTCTTCGGCGAGTAGTGAGTTGTGTGGTAGCGGGCGAGGTGGCGCGAGATCGCTGTCGGATCCTCGGTAGTATAGTGGTGAGTATCCGCGTCTGTCACATGCGAGACCCGGGTTCAATTCCCGGCCGGGGAGAAGTTTTGCCCTTCGTCTTCGGTGAGCAGTGAGTTGTGTGGTAGCGGGCGAGGTGGCGCGAGATCGCTGTCGGATCCTCGGTAGTATAGTGGTGAGTATCCGCGTCTGTCACATGCGAGACCCGGGTTCAATTCCTGGCCGGGGAGAAGTTTTGCCCTTCGTCTTCGGCGAGTAGTGAGTTGTGTGGTAGCGGGCGAGGTGGCGCGAGATCGCTGTCGGATCCTCGGTAGTATAGTGGTGAGTATCCGCGTCTGTCACATGCGAGACCCGGGTTCAATTCCCGGCCGGGGAGAAGTTTTGCCCTTCGTCTTCGGTGAGCAGTGAGTTGTGTGCTAGCGGGTGAGGTGGCGCGAGATCGCTGTCGGATCCTCGGTAGTATAGTGGTGAGTATCCGCGTCTGTCACATGCGAGACCCGGGTTCAATTCCCGGCCGGGGAGAAGTTTTGCCCTTCGTCTTCGGCGAGTAGTGAGTTGTGTGGTAGCGGGCGAGGTGGCGCGAGATCGCTGTCGGATCCTCGGTAGTATAGTGGTGAGTATCCGCGTCTGTCACATGCGAGACCCGGGTTCAATTCCCGGCCGGGGAGAAGTTTTGCCCTTCGTCTTCGGTGAGCAGTGAGTTGTGTGGTAGCGGGTGAGGTGGCGCGAGATCGCTGTCGGATCCTCGGTAGTATAGTGGTGAGTATCCGCGTCTGTCACATGCGAGACCCGGGTTCAATTCCCGGCCGGGGAGAAGTTTTGCCCTTCGTCTTCGGCGAGCAGTGAGTTATGTGGTAGCGGGCGAGGTGGCGCGAGATCGCTGTCGGATCCTCGGTAGTATAGTGGTGAGTATCCGCGTCTGTCACATGCGAGACCCGGGTTCAATTCCCGGCCGGGGAGAAGTTTTGCCCTTCGTCTTCGGCGAGTAGTGAGTTGTGTGGTAGCGGGCGAGGTGGCGCGAGATCGCTGTCGGATCCTCGGTAGTATAGTGGTGAGTATCCGCGTCTGTCACATGCGAGACCCGGGTTCAATTCCCGGCCGGGGAGAAGTTTTGCCCTTCGTCTTCGGCGAGCAGTGAGTTGTGTGGTAGCGGGCGAGGTGGCGCGAGATCGCTGTCGGATCCTCGGTAGTATAGTGGTGAGTATCCGCGTCTGTCACATGCGAGACCCGGGTTCAATTCCTGGCCGGGGAGAAGTTTTGCCCTTCGTCTTCGGCGAGTAGTGAGTTGTGTGGTAGCGGGCGAGGTGGCGCGAGATCGCTGTCGGATCCTCGGTAGTATAGTGGTGAGTATCCGCGTCTGTCACATGCGAGACCCGGGTTCAATTCCCGGCCGGGGAGAAGTTTTGCCCTTCGTCTTCGGTGAGCAGTGAGTTGTGTGCTAGCGGGTGAGGTGGCGCGAGATCGCTGTCGGATCCTCGGTAGTATAGTGGTGAGTATCCGCGTCTGTCACATGCGAGACCCGGGTTCAATTCCCGGCCGGGGAGAAGTTTTGCCCTTCGTCTTCGGTGAGCAGTGAGTTGTGTGGTAGCGGGCGAGGTGGCGCGAGATCGCTGTCGGATCCTCGGTAGTATAGTGGTGAGTATCCGCGTCTGTCACATGCGAGACCCGGGTTCAATTCCCGGCCGGGGAGAAGTTTTGCCCTTCGTCTTCGGCGAGCAGTGAGTTGTGTGGTAGCGGGCGAGGTGGCGCGAGATCGCTGTCGGATCCTCGGTAGTATAGTGGTGAGTATCCGCGTCTGTCACATGCGAGACCCGGGTTCAATTCCCGGCCGGGGAGAAGTTTTGCCCTTCGTCTTCGGCGAGCAGTGAGTTGTGTGGTAGCGGGCGAGGTGGCGCGAGATCGCTGTCGGATCCTCGGTAGTATAGTGGTGAGTATCCGCGTCTGTCACATGCGAGACCCGGGTTCAATTCCTGGCCGGGGAGAAGTTTTGCCCTTCGTCTTCGGCGAGTAGTGAGTTGTGTGGTAGCGGGCGAGGTGGCGCGAGATCGCTGTCGGATCCTCGGTAGTATAGTGGTGAGTATCCGCGTCTGTCACATGCGAGACCCGGGTTCAATTCCCGGCCGGGGAGAAGTTTTGCCCTTCGTCTTCGGTGAGCAGTGAGTTGTGTGCTAGCGGGTGAGGTGGCGCGAGATCGCTGTCGGATCCTCGGTAGTATAGTGGTGAGTATCCGCGTCTGTCACATGCGAGACCCGGGTTCAATTCCCGGCCGGGGAGAAGTTTTGCCCTTCGTCTTCGGTGAGCAGTGAGTTGTGTGGTAGCGGGCGAGGTGGCGCGAGATCGCTGTCGGATCCTCGGTAGTATAGTGGTGAGTATCCGCGTCTGTCACATGCGAGACCCGGGTTCAATTCCTGGCCGGGGAGAAGTTTTGCCCTTCGTCTTCGGCGAGTAGTGAGTTGTGTGGTAGCGGGCGAGGTGGCGCGAGATCGCTGTCGGATCCTCGGTAGTATAGTGGTGAGTATCCGCGTCTGTCACATGCGAGACCCGGGTTCAATTCCCGGCCGGGGAGAAGTTTTGCCCTTCGTCTTCGGTGAGCAGTGAGTTGTGTGGTAGCGGGCGAGGTGGCGCGAGATCGCTGTCGGATCCTCGGTAGTATAGTGGTGAGTATCCGCGTCTGTCACATGCGAGACCCGGGTTCAATTCCCGGCCGGGGAGAAGTTTTGCCCTTCGTCTTCGGCGAGCAGTGAGTTATGTGGTAGCGGGCGAGGTGGCGCGAGATCGCTGTCGGATCCTCGGTAGTATAGTGGTGAGTATCCGCGTCTGTCACATGCGAGACCCGGGTTCAATTCCCGGCCGGGGAGAAGTTTTGCCCTTCGTCTTCGGCGAGTAGTGAGTTGTGTGGTAGCGGGCGAGGTGGCGCGAGATCGCTGTCGGATCCTCGGTAGTATAGTGGTGAGTATCCGCGTCTGTCACATGCGAGACCCGGGTTCAATTCCCGGCCGGGGAGAAGTTTTGCCCTTCGTCTTCGGCGAGCAGTGAGTTGTGTGGTAGCGGGCGAGGTGGCGCGAGATCGCTGTCGGATCCTCGGTAGTATAGTGGTGAGTATCCGCGTCTGTCACATGCGAGACCCGGGTTCAATTCCTGGCCGGGGAGAAGTTTTGCCCTTCGTCTTCGGCGAGTAGTGAGTTGTGTGGTAGCGGGCGAGGTGGCGCGAGATCGCTGTCGGATCCTCGGTAGTATAGTGGTGAGTATCCGCGTCTGTCACATGCGAGACCCGGGTTCAATTCCCGGCCGGGGAGAAGTTTTGCCCTTCGTCTTCGGTGAGCAGTGAGTTGTGTGCTAGCGGGTGAGGTGGCGCGAGATCGCTGTCGGATCCTCGGTAGTATAGTGGTGAGTATCCGCGTCTGTCACATGCGAGACCCGGGTTCAATTCCCGGCCGGGGAGAAGTTTTGCCCTTCGTCTTCGGTGAGCAGTGAGTTGTGTGGTAGCGGGCGAGGTGGCGCGAGATCGCTGTCGGATCCTCGGTAGTATAGTGGTGAGTATCCGCGTCTGTCACATGCGAGACCCGGGTTCAATTCCCGGCCGGGGAGAAGTTTTGCCCTTCGTCTTCGGCGAGCAGTGAGTTGTGTGGTAGCGGGCGAGGTGGCGCGAGATCGCTGTCGGATCCTCGGTAGTATAGTGGTGAGTATCCGCGTCTGTCACATGCGAGACCCGGGTTCAATTCCCGGCCGGGGAGAAGTTTTGCCCTTCGTCTTCGGCGAGCAGTGAGTTGTGTGGTAGCGGGCGAGGTGGCGCGAGATCGCTGTCGGATCCTCGGTAGTATAGTGGTGAGTATCCGCGTCTGTCACATGCGAGACCCGGGTTCAATTCCTGGCCGGGGAGAAGTTTTGCCCTTCGTCTTCGGCGAGTAGTGAGTTGTGTGGTAGCGGGCGAGGTGGCGCGAGATCGCTGTCGGATCCTCGGTAGTATAGTGGTGAGTATCCGCGTCTGTCACATGCGAGACCCGGGTTCAATTCCCGGCCGGGGAGAAGTTTTGCCCTTCGTCTTCGGTGAGCAGTGAGTTGTGTGCTAGCGGGTGAGGTGGCGCGAGATCGCTGTCGGATCCTCGGTAGTATAGTGGTGAGTATCCGCGTCTGTCACATGCGAGACCCGGGTTCAATTCCCGGCCGGGGAGAAGTTTTGCCCTTCGTCTTCGGTGAGCAGTGAGTTGTGTGGTAGCGGGCGAGGTGGCGCGAGATCGCTGTCGGATCCTCGGTAGTATAGTGGTGAGTATCCGCGTCTGTCACATGCGAGACCCGGGTTCAATTCCTGGCCGGGGAGAAGTTTTGCCCTTCGTCTTCGGCGAGTAGTGAGTTGTGTGGTAGCGGGCGAGGTGGCGCGAGATCGCTGTCGGATCCTCGGTAGTATAGTGGTGAGTATCCGCGTCTGTCACATGCGAGACCCGGGTTCAATTCCCGGCCGGGGAGAAGTTTTGCCCTTCGTCTTCGGTGAGCAGTGAGTTGTGTGGTAGCGGGCGAGGTGGCGCGAGATCGCTGTCGGATCCTCGGTAGTATAGTGGTGAGTATCCGCGTCTGTCACATGCGAGACCCGGGTTCAATTCCCGGCCGGGGAGAAGTTTTGCCCTTCGTCTTCGGTGAGCAGTGAGTTGTGTGGTAGCGGGCGAGGTGGCGCGAGATCGCTGTCGGATCCTCGGTAGTATAGTGGTGAGTATCCGCGTCTGTCACATGCGAGACCCGGGTTCAATTCCCGGCCGGGGAGAAGTTTTGCCCTTCGTCTTCGGTGAGCAGTGAGTTGTGTGGTAGCGGGCGAGGTGGCGCGAGATCGCTGTCGGATCCTCGGTAGTATAGTGGTGAGTATCCGCGTCTGTCACATGCGAGACCCGGGTTCAATTCCCGGCCGGGGAGAAGTTTTGCCCTTCGTCTTCGGTGAGCAGTGAGTTGTGTGGTAGCGGGCGAGGTGGCGCGAGATCGCTGTCGGATCATCGGTAGTATAGTGGTGAGTATCCGCGTCTGTCACATGCGAGACCCGGGTTCAATTCCCGGCCGGGGAGAAGTTTTGCCCTCCGTCTTCGGTGAGCAGTGAGTTGTGTGGTAGCGGGCGAGGTGGCGCGAGATCGCTGTCGGATCCTCGGTAGTATAGTGGTGAGTATCCGCGTCTGTCACATGCGAGACCCGGGTTCAATTCCCGGCCGGGGAGAAGTTTTGCCCTTCGTCTTCGGTGAGCAGTGAGTTGTGTGGTAGCGGGCGAGGTGGCGCGAGATCGCTGTCGGATCCTCGGTAGTATAGTGGTGAGTATCCGCGTCTGTCACATGCGAGACCCGGGTTCAATTCCCGGCCGGGGAGAAGTTTTGCCCTTCGTCTTCGGCGAGTAGTGAGTTGTGTGGTAGCGGGCGAGGTGGCGCGAGATCGCTGTCGGATCCTCGGTAGGTGAGTTGTGTGGTAGCGGGCGAGGTGGCGCGAGATCGCTGTCGGATCCTCGGTAGTATAGTGGTGAGTATCCGCGTCTGTCACATGCGAGACCCGGGTTCAATTCCCGGCCGGGGAGAAGTTTTGCCCTTCGTCTTCGGTGAGCAGTGAGTTGTGTGGTAGCGGGCGAGGTGGCGCGAGATCGCTGTCGGATCATCGGTAGTATAGTGGTGAGTATCCGCGTCTGTCACATGCGAGACCCGGGTTCAATTCCCGGCCGGGGAGAAGTTTTGCCCTCCGTCTTCGGCGAGCAGTGAGTTGTGTGGTAGCGGGCGAGGTGGCGCGAGATCGCTGTCGGATCCTCGGTAGTATAGTGGTGAGTATCCGCGTCTGTCACATGCGAGACCCGGGTTCAATTCCCGGCCGGGGAGAAGTTTTGCCCTTCGTCTTCGGTGAGCAGTGAGTTGTGTGGTAGCGGGCGAGGTGGCGCGAGATCGCTGTCGGATCCTCGGTAGTATAGTGGTGAGTATCCGCGTCTGTCACATGCGAGACCCGGGTTCAATTCCCGGCCGGGGAGAAGTTTTGCCCTCCGTCTTCGGTGAGCAGTGAGTTGTGTGGTAGCGGGCGAGGTGGCGCGAGATCGCTGTCGGATCCTCGGTAGTATAGTGGTGAGTATCCGCGTCTGTCACATGCGAGACCCGGGTTCAATTCCCGGCCGGGGAGAAGTTTTGCCCTTCGTCTTCGGTGAGCAGTGAGTTGTGTGGTAGCGGGCGAGGTGGCGCGAGATCGCTGTCGGATCATCGGTAGTATAGTGGTGAGTATCCGCGTCTGTCACATGCGAGACCCGGGTTCAATTCCCGGCCGGGGAGAAGTTTTGCCCTCCGTCTTCGGCGAGCAGTGAGTTGTGTGGTAGCGGGCGAGGTGGCGCGAGATCGCTGTCGGATCCTCGGTAGTATAGTGGTGAGTATCCGCGTCTGTCACATGCGAGACCCGGGTTCAATTCCCGGCCGGGGAGAAGTTTTGCCCTTCGTCTTCGGTGAGCAGTGAGTTGTGTGGTAGCGGGCGAGGTGGCGCGAGATCGCTGTCGGATCCTCGGTAGTATAGTGGTGAGTATCCGCGTCTGTCACATGCGAGACCCGGGTTCAATTCCCGGCCGGGGAGAAGTTTTGCCCTCCGTCTTCGGTGAGCAGTGAGTTGTGTGGTAGCGGGCGAGGTGGCGCGAGATCGCTGTCGGATCCTCGGTAGTATAGTGGTGAGTATCCGCGTCTGTCACATGCGAGACCCGGGTTCAATTCCCGGCCGGGGAGAAGTTTTGCCCTTCGTCTTCGGTGAGCAGTGAGTTGTGTGGTAGCGGGCGAGGTGGCGCGAGATCGCTGTCGGATCCTCGGTAGTATAGTGGTGAGTATCCGCGTCTGTCACATGCGAGACCCGGGTTCAATTCCCGGCCGGGGAGAAGTTTTGCCCTCCGTCTTCGGTGAGCAGTGAGTTGTGTGGTAGCGGGCGAGGTGGCGCGAGATCGCTTTCGGATCCTCGGTAGTATAGTGGTGAGTATCCGCGTCTGTCACATGCGAGACCCGGGTTCAATTCCCGGCCGGGGAGAAGTTTTGCCCTTCGTCTTCGGTGAGCAGTGAGTTGTGTGGTAGCGGGCGAGGTGGCGCGAGATCGCTGTCGGATCCTCGGTAGTATAGTGGTGAGTATCCGCGTCTGTCACATGCGAGACCCGGGTTCAATTCCCGGCCGGGGAGAAGTTTTGCCCTCCGTCTTCGGTGAGCAGTGAGTTGTGTGGTAGCGGGCGACGCCCGGGTTCAATTCCCGTCCGGGGAGAAGTTTTGCCCTTCGTCTTCGGTGAGCAGTGAGTTGTGTGGTAGCGGGCGAGGTGGCGCGAGATCGCTGTCGGATCCTCGGTAGTATAGTGGTGAGTATCCGCGTCTGTCACATGCGAGACCCGGGTTCAATTCCCGGCCGGGGAGAAGTTTTGCCCTTCGTCTTCGGCGAGCAGTGAGTTGTGTGGTAGCGGGCGAGGTGGCGCGAGATCGCTGTCGGATCCTCGGTAGTATAGTGGTGAGTATCCGCGTCTGTCACATGCGAGACCCGGGTTCAATTCCCGGCCGGGGAGAAGTTTTGCCCTTCGTCTTCGGCGAGTAGTGAGTTGTGTGGTAGCGGGCGAGGTGGCGCGAGATCGCTGTCGGATCCTCGGTAGGTGATTTGTGTGGTAGCGGGCGAGGTGGCGCGAGATCGCTGTCGGATCCTCGGTAGTATAGTGGTGAGTATCCGCGTCTGTCACATGCGAGACCCGGGTTCAATTCCCGGCCGGGGAGAAGTTTTGCCCTTCGTCTTCGGTGAGCAGTGAGTTGTGTGGTAGCGGGCGAGGTGGCGCGAGATCGCTGTCGGATCCTCGGTAGTATAGTGGTGAGTATCCGCGTCTGTCACATGCGAGACCCGGGTTCAATTCCCGGCCGGGGAGAAGTTTTGCCCTTCGTCTTCGGTGAGCAGTGAGTTGTGTGGTAGCGGGCGAGGTGGCGCGAGATCGCTGTCGGATCCTCGGTAGTATAGTGGTGAGTATCCGCGTCTGTCACATGCGAGACCCGGGTTCAATTCCCGGCCGGGGAGAAGTTTTGCCCTTCGTCTTCGGTGAGCAGTGAGTTGTGTGGTAGCGGGCGAGGTGGCGCGAGATCGCTGTCGGATCCTCGGTAGTATAGTGGTGAGTATCCGCGTCTGTCACATGCGAGACCCGGGTTCAATTCCCGGCCGGGGAGAAGTTTTGCCCTTCGTCTTCGGTGAGCAGTGAGTTGTGTGGTAGCGGGCGAGGTGGCGCGAGATCGCTGTCGGATCATCGGTAGTATAGTGGTGAGTATCCGCGTCTGTCACATGCGAGACCCGGGTTCAATTCCCGGCCGGGGAGAAGTTTTGCCCTCCGTCTTCGGTGAGCAGTGAGTTGTGTGGTAGCGGGCGAGGTGGCGCGAGATCGCTTTCGGATCCTCGGTAGTATAGTGGTGAGTATCCGCGTCTGTCACATGCGAGACCCGGGTTCAATTCCCGGCCGGGGAGAAGTTTTGCCCTTCGTCTTCGGTGAGCAGTGAGTTGTGTGGTAGCGGGCGAGGTGGCGCGAGATCGCTGTCGGATCCTCGGTAGTATAGTGGTGAGTATCCGCGTCTGTCACATGCGAGACCCGGGTTCAATTCCCGGCCGGGGAGAAGTTTTGCCCTCCGTCTTCGGTGAGCAGTGAGTTGTGTGGTAGCGGGCGACGCCCGGGTTCAATTCCCGGCCGGGGAGAAGTTTTGCCCTTCGTCTTCGGTGAGCAGTGAGTTGTGTGGTAGCGGGCGAGGTGGCGCGAGATCGCTGTCGGATCCTCGGTAGTATAGTGGTGAGTATCCGCGTCTGTCACATGCGAGACCCGGGTTCAATTCCCGGCCGGGGAGAAGTTTTGCCCTTCGTCTTCGGCGAGCAGTGAGTTGTGTGGTAGCGGGCGAGGTGGCGCGAGATCGCTGTCGGATCCTCGGTAGTATAGTGGTGAGTATCCGCGTCTGTCACATGCGAGACCCGGGTTCAATTCCCGGCCGGGGAGAAGTTTTGCCCTTCGTCTTCGGCGAGTAGTGAGTTGTGTGGTAGCGGGCGAGGTGGCGCGAGATCGCTGTCGGATCCTCGGTAGGTGAGTTGTGTGGTAGCGGGCGAGGTGGCGCGAGATCGCTGTCGGATCCTCGGTAGTATAGTGGTGAGTATCCGCGTCTGTCACATGCGAGACCCGGGTTCAATTCCCGGCCGGGGAGAAGTTTTGCCCTTCGTCTTCGGTGAGCAGTGAGTTGTGTGGTAGCGGGCGAGGTGGCGCGAGATCGCTGTCGGATCCTCGGTAGTACAGTGGTGAGTATCCGCGTCTGTCACATGCGAGACCCGGGCTCAATTCCCGGCCGGAGAGAAGTTTTGCCCATCGTCTTCGGTGAGCAATGAGTTGTGTGGTAGCGGGCGAGGTGGCGCGAGATCGCTGTCGGATCCTCGGTAGTATAGTGGTGAGTATCCGCGTCTGTCACATGCGAGACCCGGGCTCAATTCCCGGCCGGAGAGAAGTTTTGCCCTTCGTCTTCGGTGAGCAGTGAGTTGTGTGGTAGCGGGCGAGGTGGCGCGAGATCGCTGTCGGATCCTCGGTAGTATAGTGGTGAGTATCCGCGTCTGTCACATGCGAGACCCGGGTTCAATTCCCGGCCGGGGAGAAGTTTTGCCCTTCGTCTTCGGTGAGCAGTGAGTTGTGTGGTAGCGGGCGAGGTGGCGCGAGATCGCTGTCGGATCCTCGGTAGTATAGTGGTGAGTATCCGCGTCTGTCACATGCGAGACCCGGGTTCAATTCCCGGCCGGGGAGAAGTTTTGCCCTTCGTCTTCGGTGAGCAGTGAGTTGTGTGGTAGCGGGCGAGGTGGCGCGAGATCGCTGTCGGATCCTCGGTAGTATAGTGGTGAGTATCCGCGTCTGTCACATGCGAGACCCGGGTTCAATTCCCGGCCGGGGAGAAGTTTTGCCCTTCGTCTTCGGTGAGCAGTGAGTTGTGTGGTAGCGGGCGAGGTGGCGCGAGATCGCTGTCGGATCCTCGGTAGTATAGTGGTGGGTATCCGCGTCTGTCACATGCGAGACCCGGGTTCAATTCCCGGCCGGGGAGAAGTTTTGCCCTCCGTCTTCGGTGAGCAGTGAGTTGTGTGGTAGCGGGCGACGCCCGGGTCCAATTCCCGGCCGGGGAGAAGTTTTGCCCTTCGTCTTCGGTGAGCAGTGAGTTGTGTGGTAGCGGGCGAGGTGGCGCGAGATCGCTGTCGGATCCTCGGTAGTATAGTGGTGAGTATCCGCGTCTGTCACATGCGAGACCCGGGTTCAATTCCCGGCCGGGGAGAAGTTTTGCCCTTCGTCTTCGGTGAGCAGTGAGTTGTGTGGTAGCGGGCGAGGTGGCGCGAGATCGCTGTCGGATCCTCGGTAGTATAGTGGTGAGTATCCGCGTCTGTCACATGCGAGACCCGGGTTCAATTCCCGGCCGGGGAGAAGTTTTGCCCTTCGTCTTCGGTGAGCAGTGAGTTGTGTGGTAGCGGGCGAGGTGGCGCGAGATCGCTGTCGGATCCTCGGTAGTATAGTGGTGAGTATCCGCGTCTGTCACATGCGAGACCCGGGTTCAATTCCCGGCCGGGGAGAAGTTTTGCCCTTCGTCTTCGGTGAGCAGTGAGTTGTGTGGTAGCGGGCGAGGTGGCGCGAGATCGCTGTCGGATCCTCGGTAGTATAGTGGTGAGTATCCGCGTCTGTCACATGCGAGACCCGGGTTCAATTCCCGGCCGGGGAGAAGTTTTGCCCTCCGTCTTCGGTGAGCAGTGAGTTGTGTGGTAGCGGGCGAGGTGGCGCGAGATCGCTTTCGGATCCTCGGTAGTATAGTGGTGAGTATCCGCGTCTGTCACATGCGAGACCCGGGTTCAATTCCCGGCCGGGGAGAAGTTTTGCCCTTCGTCTTCGGTGAGCAGTGAGTTGTGTGGTAGCGGGCGAGGTGGCGCGAGATCGCTGTCGGATCCTCGGTAGTATAGTGGTGAGTATCCGCGTCTGTCACATGCGAGACCCGGGTTCAATTCCCGGCCGGGGAGAAGTTTTGCCCTCCGTCTTCGGTGAGCAGTGAGTTGTGTGGTAGCGGGCGACGCCCGGGTTCAATTCCCGGCCGGGGAGAAGTTTTGCCCTTCGTCTTCGGTGAGCAGTGAGTTGTGTGGTAGCGGGCGAGGTGGCGCGAGATCGCTGTCGGATCCTCGGTAGTATAGTGGTGAGTATCCGCGTCTGTCACATGCGAGACCCGGGTTCAATTCCCGGCCGGGGAGAAGTTTTGCCCTTCGTCTTCGGCGAGCAGTGAGTTGTGTGGTAGCGGGCGAGGTGGCGCGAGATCGCTGTCGGATCCTCGGTAGTATAGTGGTGAGTATCCGCGTCTGTCACATGCGAGACCCGGGTTCAATTCCCGGCCGGGGAGAAGTTTTGCCCTTCGTCTTCGGCGAGTAGTGAGTTGTGTGGTAGCGGGCGAGGTGGCGCGAGATCGCTGTCGGATCCTCGGTAGGTGAGTTGTGTGGTAGCGGGCGAGGTGGCGCGAGATCGCTGTCGGATCCTCGGTAGTATAGTGGTGAGTATCCGCGTCTGTCACATGCGAGACCCGGGTTCAATTCCCGGCCGGGGAGAAGTTTTGCCCTTCGTCTTCGGTGAGCAGTGAGTTGTGTGGTAGCGGGCGAGGTGGCGCGAGATCGCTGTCGGATCCTCGGTAGTATAGTGGTGAGTATCCGCGTCTGTCACATGCGAGACCCGGGTTCAATTCCCGGCCGGGGAGAAGTTTTGCCCTTCGTCTTCGGTGAGCAGTGAGTTGTGTGGTAGCGGGCGAGGTGGCGCGAGATCGCTGTCGGATCCTCGGTAGTATAGTGGTGAGTATCCGCGTCTGTCACATGCGAGACCCGGGTTCAATTCCCGGCCGGGGAGAAGTTTTGCCCTTCGTCTTCGGTGAGCAGTGAGTTGTGTGGTAGCGGGCGAGGTGGCGCGAGATCGCTGTCGGATCCTCGGTAGTATAGTGGTGAGTATCCGCGTCTGTCACATGCGAGACCCGGGTTCAATTCCCGGCCGGGGAGAAGTTTTGCCCTTCGTCTTCGGTGAGCAGTGAGTTGTGTGGTAGCGGGCGAGGTGGCGCGAGATCGCTGTCGGATCCTCGGTAGTATAGTGGTGAGTATCCGCGTCTGTCACATGCGAGACCCGGGTTCAATTCCCGGCCGGGGAGAAGTTTTGCCCTCCGTCTTCGGCGAGCAGTGAGTTGTGTGGTAGCGGGCGAGGTGGCGCGAGATCGCTGTCGGATCCTCGGTAGTATAGTGGTGAGTATCCGCGTCTGTCACATGCGAGACCCGGGTTCAATTCCCGGCCGGGGAGAAGTTTTGCCCTTCGTCTTCGGTGAGCAGTGAGTTGTGTGGTAGCGGGCGAGGTGGCGCGAGATCGCTGTCGGATCCTCGGTAGTATAGTGGTGAGTATCCGCGTCTGTCACATGCGAGACCCGGGTTCAATTCCCGGCCGGGGAGAAGTTTTGCCCTCCGTCTTCGGTGAGCAGTGAGTTGTGTGGTAGCGGGCGAGGTGGCGCGAGATCGCTGTCGGATCCTCGGTAGTATAGTGGTGAGTATCCGCGTCTGTCACATGCGAGACCCGGGTTCAATTCCCGGCCGGGGAGAAGTTTTGCCCTTCGTCTTCGGTGAGCAGTGAGTTGTGTGGTAGCGGGCGAGGTGGCGCGAGATCGCTGTCGGATCCTCGGTAGTATAGTGGTGAGTATCCGCGTCTGTCACATGCGAGACCCGGGTTCAATTCCCGGCCGGGGAGAAGTTTTGCCCTCCGTCTTCGGTGAGCAGTGAGTTGTGTGGTAGCGGGCGAGGTGGCGCGAGATCGCTGTCGGATCCTCGGTAGTATAGTGGTGAGTATCCGCGTCTGTCACATGCGAGACCCGGGTTCAATTCCCGGCCGGGGAGAAGTTTTGCCCTTCGTCTTCGGTGAGCAGTGAGTTGTGTGGTAGCGGGCGAGGTGGCGCGAGATCGCTGTCGGATCCTCGGTAGTATAGTGGTGAGTATCCGCGTCTGTCACATGCGAGACCCGGGTTCAATTCCCGGCCGGGGAGAAGTTTTGCCCTTCGTCTTCGGTGAGCAGTGAGTTGTGTGGTAGCGGGCGAGGTGGCGCGAGATCGCTGTCGGATCCTCGGTAGTATAGTGGTGAGTATCCGCGTCTGTCACATGCGAGACCCGGGTTCAATTCCCGGCCGGGGAGAAGTTTTGCCCTTCGTCTTCGGTGAGCAGTGAGTTGTGTGGTAGCGGGTGAGGTGGCGCGAGATCGCTGTCGGATCCTCGGTAGTATAGTGGTGAGTATCCGCGTCTGTCACATGCGAGACCCGGGTTCAATTCCCGGCCGGGGAGAAGTTTTGCCCTTCGTCTTCGGCGAGCAGTGAGTTGTGTGGTAGCGGGCGAGGTGGCGCGAGATCGCTGTCGGATCCTCGGTAGTATAGTGGTGAGTATCCGCGTCTGTCACATGCGAGACCCGGGTTCAATTCCCGGCCGGGGAGAAGTTTTGCCCTCCGTCTTCGGTGAGCAGTGAGTTGTGTGGTAGCGGGCGAGGTGGCGCGAGATCGCTTTCGGATCCTCGGTAGTATAGTGGTGAGTATCCGCGTCTGTCACATGCGAGACCCGGGTTCAATTCCCGGCCGGGGAGAAGTTTTGCCCTTCGTCTTCGGTGAGCAGTGAGTTGTGTGGTAGCGGGCGAGGTGGCGCGAGATCGCTGTCGGATCCTCGGTAGTATAGTGGTGAGTATCCGCGTCTGTCACATGCGAGACCCGGGTTCAATTCCCGGCCGGGGAGAAGTTTTGCCCTCCGTCTTCGGTGAGCAGTGAGTTGTGTGGTAGCGGGCGACGCCCGGGTTCAATTCCCGGCCGGGGAGAAGTTTTGCCCTTCGTCTTCGGTGAGCAGTGAGTTGTGTGGTAGCGGGCGAGGTGGCGCGAGACCGCTGTCGGATCCTCGGTAGTATAGTGGTGAGTATCCGCGTCTGTCACATGCGAGACCCGGGTTCAATTCCCGGCCGGGGAGAAGTTTTGCCCTTCGTCTTCGGTGAGCAGTGAGTTGTGTGGTAGCGGGCGAGGTGGCGCGAGATCGCTGTCGGATCCTCGGTAGTACAGTGGTGAGTATCCGCGTCTGTCACATGCGAGACCCGGGTTCAATTCCCGGCCGGGGAGAAGTTTTGCCCTTCGTCTTCGGTGAGCAGTGAGTTGTGTGGTAGCGGGCGAGGTGGCGCGAGATCGCTGTCGGATCATCGGTAGTATAGTGGTGAGTATCCGCGTCTGTCACATGCGAGACCCGGGTTCAATTCCCGGCCGGGGAGAAGTTTTGCCCTTCGTCTTCGGTGAGCAGTGAGTTGTGTGGTAGCGGGCGAGGTGGCGCGAGATCGCTGTCGGATCCTCGGTAGTATAGTGGTGAGTATCCGCGTCTGTCACATGCGAGACCCGGGTTCAATTCCCGGCCGGGGAGAAGTTTTGCCCTTCGTCTTCGGCGAGCAGTGAGTTGTGTGGTAGCGGGCGAGGTGGCGCGAGATCGCTGTCGGATCCTCGGTAGTATAGTGGTGAGTATCCGCGTCTGTCACATGCGAGACCCGGGTTCAATTCCCGGCCGGGGAGAAGTTTTGCCCTCCGTCTTCGGTGAGCAGTGAGTTGTGTGGTAGCGGGCGAGGTGGCGCGAGATCGCTTTCGGATCCTCGGTAGTATAGTGGTGAGTATCCGCGTCTGTCACATGCGAGACCCGGGTTCAATTCCCGGCCGGGGAGAAGTTTTGCCCTTCGTCTTCGGTGAGCAGTGAGTTGTGTGGTAGCGGGCGAGGTGGCGCGAGATCGCTGTCGGATCCTCGGTAGTATAGTGGTGAGTATCCGCGTCTGTCACATGCGAGACCCGGGTTCAATTCCCGGCCGGGGAGAAGTTTTGCCCTCCGTCTTCGGTGAGCAGTGAGTTGTGTGGTAGCGGGCGACGCCCGGGTTCAATTCCCGGCCGGGGAGAAGTTTTGCCCTTCGTCTTCGGTGAGCAGTGAGTTGTGTGGTAGCGGGCGAGGTGGCGCGAGACCGCTGTCGGATCCTCGGTAGTATAGTGGTGAGTATCCGCGTCTGTCACATGCGAGACCCGGGTTCAATTCCCGGCCGGGGAGAAGTTTTGCCCTTCGTCTTCGGTGAGCAGTGAGTTGTGTGGTAGCGGGCGAGGTGGCGCGAGATCGCTGTCGGATCCTCGGTAGTACAGTGGTGAGTATCCGCGTCTGTCACATGCGAGACCCGGGTTCAATTCCCGGCCGGGGAGAAGTTTTGCCCTTCGTCTTCGGTGAGCAGTGAGTTGTGTGGTAGCGGGCGAGGTGGCGCGAGATCGCTGTCGGATCATCGGTAGTATAGTGGTGAGTATCCGCGTCTGTCACATGCGAGACCCGGGTTCAATTCCCGGCCGGGGAGAAGTTTTGCCCTTCGTCTTCGGTGAGCAGTGAGTTGTGTGGTAGCGGGCGAGGTGGCGCGAGATCGCTGTCGGATCCTCGGTAGTATAGTGGTGAGTATCCGCGTCTGTCACATGCGAGACCCGGGTTCAATTCCCGGCCGGGGAGAAGTTTTGCCCTTCGTCTTCGGTGAGCAGTGAGTTGTGTGGTAGCGGGCGAGGTGGCGCGAGATCGCTGTCGGATCCTCGGTAGTATAGTGGTGAGTATCCGCGTCTGTCACATGCGAGACCCGGGCTCAATTCCCGGCCGGGGAGAAGTTTTGCCCTTCGTCTTCGGTGAGCAGTGAGTTGTGTGGTAGCGGGCGAGGTGGCGCGAGATCGCTGTCGGATCCTCGGTAGTATAGTGGTGAGTATCCGCGTCTGTCACATGCGAGACCCGGGTTCAATTCCCGGCCGGGGAGAAGTTTTGCCCTTCGTCTTCGGTGAGCAGTGAGTTGTGTGGTAGCGGGCGAGGTGGCGCGAGATCGCTGTCGGATCCTCGGTAGTATAGTGGTGAGTATCCGCGTCTGTCACATGCGAGACCCGGGTTCAATTCCCGGCCGGGGAGAAGTTTTTCCCTTCGTCTTCGGTGAGCAGTGAGTTGTGTGGTAGCGGGCGAGGTGGCGCGGGATCGCTGTCGGATCCTCGGTAGTATAGTGGTGAGTATCCGCGTCTGTCACATGCGAGACCCGGGCTCAATTCCCGGCCGGAGAGAAGTTTTGCCCTTCGTCTTCGGTGAGCAGTGAGTTGTGTGGTAGCGGGCGAGGTGGCGCGAGATCGCTGTCGGATCCTCGGTAGTATAGTGGTGAGTATCCGCGTCTGTCACATGCGAGACCCGGGTTCAATTCCCGGCCGGGGAGAAGTTTTGCCCTCCGTCTTCGGTGAGCAGTGAGTTGTGTGGTAGCGGGCGACGCCCGGGTTCAATTCCCGGCCGGGGAGAAGTTTTGCCCTTCGTCTTCGGTGAGCAGTGAGTTGTGTGGTAGCGGGCGAGGTGGCGCGAGATCGCTGTCGGATCCTCGGTAGTATAGTGGTGAGTATCCGCGTCTGTCACATGCGAGACCCGGGTTCAATTCCCGGCCGGGGAGAAGTTTTGCCCTCCGTCTTCGGTGAGCAGTGAGTTGTGTGGTAGCGTGCGAGGTGGCGCGAGATCGCTGTCGGATCCTCGGTAGTATAGTGGTGAGTATCCGCGTCTGTCACATGCGAGACCCGGGTTCAATTCCCGGCCGGGGAGAAGTTTTGCCCTCCGCCTTCGGTGAGCAGTGAGTTGTGTGGTAGCGGGCGAGGTGGCGCGAGATCGCTGTCGGATCCTCGGTAGTATAGTGGTGAGTATCCGCGTCTGTCACATGCGAGACCCGGGTTCAATTCCCGGCCGGGGAGAAGTTTTGCCCTTCGTCTTCGGTGAGCAGTGAGTTGTGTGGTAGCGGGCGAGGTGGCGCGAGATCGCTGTCGGATCCTCGGTAGTATAGTGGTGAGTATCCGCGTCTGTCACATGCGAGACCCGGGTTCAATTCCCGGCCGGGGAGAAGTTTTGCCCTCCGCCTTCGGTGAGCAGTGAGTTGTGTGGTAGCGGGCGAGGTGGCGCGAGATCGCTGTCGGATCCTCGGTAGTATAGTGGTGAGTATCCGCGTCTGTCACATGCGAGACCCGGGTTCAATTCCCGGCCGGGGAGAAGTTTTGCCCTCCGTCTTCGGTGAGCAGTGAGTTGTGTGGTAGCGGGCGAGGTGGCGCGAGATCGCTGTCGGATCCTCGGTAGTATAGTGGTGAGTATCCGCGTCTGTCACATGCGAGACCCGGGTTCAATTCCCGGCCGGGGAGAAGTTTTGCCCTCCGTCTTCGGTGAGCAGTGAGTTGTGTGGTAGCGGGCGAGGTGGCGCGAGATCGCTGTCGGATCCTCGGTAGTATAGTGGTGAGTATCCGCGTCTGTCACATGCGAGACCCGGGTTCAATTCCCGGCCGGGGAGAAGTTTTGCCCTCCGTCTTCGGTGAGCAGTGAGTTGTGTGGTAGCGGGCGACGCCCGGGTTCAATTCCCGGCCGGGGAGAAGTTTTGCCCTTCGTCTTCGGTGAGCAGTGAGTTGTGTGGTAGCGGGCGAGGTGGCGCGAGATCGCTGTCGGATCCTCGGTAGTATAGTGGTGAGTATCCGCGTCTGTCACATGCGAGACCCGGGTTCAATTCCCGGCCGGGGAGAAGTTTTGCCCTTCGTCTTCGGTGAGCAGTGAGTTGTGTGGTAGCGGGCGAGGTGGCGCGAGATCGCTGTCGGATCCTCGGTAGTATAGTGGTGAGTATCCGCGTCTGTCACATGCGAGACCCGGGCTCAATTCCCGGCCGGAGAGAAGTTTTGCCCTTCGTCTTCGGTGAGCAGTGAGTTGTGTGGTAGCGGGCGAGGTGGCGCGAGATCGCTGTCGGATCCTCGGTAGTATAGTGGTGAGTATCCGCGTCTGTCACATGCGAGACCCGGGTTCAATTCCCGGCCGGGGAGAAGTTTTGCCCTCCGTCTTCGGTGAGCAGTGAGTTGTGTGGTAGCGTGCGAGGTGGCGCGAGATCGCTGTCGGATCCTCGGTAGTATAGTGGTGAGTATCCGCGTCTGTCACATGCGAGACCCGGGTTCAATTCCCGGCCGGGGAGAAGTTTTGCCCTCCGCCTTCGGTGAGCAGTGAGTTGTGTGGTAGCGGGCGAGGTGGCGCGAGATCGCTGTCGGATCCTCGGTAGTATAGTGGTGAGTATCCGCGTCTGTCACATGCGAGACCCGGGTTCAATTCCCGGCCGGGGAGAAGTTTTGCCCTTCGTCTTCGGTGAGCAGTGAGTTGTGTGGTAGCGGGCGAGGTGGCGCGAGATCGCTGTCGGATCCTCGGTAGTATAGTGGTGAGTATCCGCGTCTGTCACATGCGAGACCCGGGTTCAATTCCCGGCCGGGGAGAAGTTTTGCCCTCCGCCTTCGGTGAGCAGTGAGTTGTGTGGTAGCGGGCGAGGTGGCGCGAGATCGCTGTCGGATCCTCGGTAGTATAGTGGTGAGTATCCGCGTCTGTCACATGCGAGACCCGGGTTCAATTCCCGGCCGGGGAGAAGTTTTGCCCTCCGTCTTCGGTGAGCAGTGAGTTGTGTGGTAGCGGGCGAGGTGGCGCGAGATCGCTGTCGGATCCTCGGTAGTATAGTGGTGAGTATCCGCGTCTGTCACATGCGAGACCCGGGTTCAATTCCCGGCCGGGGAGAAGTTTTGCCCTCCGTCTTCGGTGAGCAGTGAGTTGTGTGGTAGCGGGCGAGGTGGCGCGAGATCGCTGTCGGATCCTCGGTAGTATAGTGGTGAGTATCCGCGTCTGTCACATGCGAGACCCGGGTTCAATTCCCGGCCGGGGAGAAGTTTTGCCCTCCGTCTTCGGTGAGCAGTGAGTTGTGTGGTAGCGGGCGACGCCCGGGTTCAATTCCCGGCCGGGGAGAAGTTTTGCCCTTCGTCTTCGGTGAGCAGTGAGTTGTGTGGTAGCGGGCGAGGTGGCGCGAGATCGCTGTCGGATCCTCGGTAGTATAGTGGTGAGTATCCGCGTCTGTCACATGCGAGACCCGGGTTCAATTCCCGGCCGGGGAGAAGTTTTGCCCTCCGTCTTCGGTGAGCAGTGAGTTGTGTGGTAGCGGGCGAGGTGGCGCGGGATCGCTGTCGGATCCTCGGTAGTATAGTGGTGAGTATCCGCGTCTGTCACATGCGAGACCCGGGCTCAATTCCCGGCCGGAGAGAAGTTTTGCCCTTCGTCTTCGGTGAGCAGTGAGTTGTGTGGTAGCGGGCGAGGTGGCGCGAGATCGCTGTCGGATCCTCGGTAGTATAGTGGTGAGTATCCGCGTCTGTCACATGCGAGACCCGGGTTCAATTCCCGGCCGGGGAGAAGTTTTGCCCTCCGTCTTCGGTGAGCAGTGAGTTGTGTGGTAGCGGGCGACGCCCGGGTTCAATTCCCGGCCGGGGAGAAGTTTTGCCCTTCGTCTTCGGTGAGCAGTGAGTTGTGTGGTAGCGGGCGAGGTGGCGCGAGATCGCTGTCGGATCCTCGGTAGTATAGTGGTGAGTATCCGCGTCTGTCACATGCGAGACCCGGGTTCAATTCCCGGCCGGGGAGAAGTTTTGCCCTCCGTCTTCGGTGAGCAGTGAGTTGTGTGGTAGCGTGCGAGGTGGCGCGAGATCGCTGTCGGATCCTCGGTAGTATAGTGGTGAGTATCCGCGTCTGTCACATGCGAGACCCGGGTTCAATTCCCGGCCGGGGAGAAGTTTTGCCCTCCGCCTTCGGTGAGCAGTGAGTTGTGTGGTAGCGGGCGAGGTGGCGCGAGATCGCTGTCGGATCCTCGGTAGTATAGTGGTGAGTATCCGCGTCTGTCACATGCGAGACCCGGGTTCAATTCCCGGCCGGGGAGAAGTTTTGCCCTTCGTCTTCGGTGAGCAGTGAGTTGTGTGGTAGCGGGCGAGGTGGCGCGAGATCGCTGTCGGATCCTCGGTAGTATAGTGGTGAGTATCCGCGTCTGTCACATGCGAGACCCGGGTTCAATTCCCGGCCGGGGAGAAGTTTTGCCCTCCGCCTTCGGTGAGCAGTGAGTTGTGTGGTAGCGGGCGAGGTGGCGCGAGATCGCTGTCGGATCCTCGGTAGTATAGTGGTGAGTATCCGCGTCTGTCACATGCGAGACCCGGGTTCAATTCCCGGCCGGGGAGAAGTTTTGCCCTCCGTCTTCGGTGAGCAGTGAGTTGTGTGGTAGCGGGCGAGGTGGCGCGAGATCGCTGTCGGATCCTCGGTAGTATAGTGGTGAGTATCCGCGTCTGTCACATGCGAGACCCGGGTTCAATTCCCGGCCGGGGAGAAGTTTTGCCCTCCGTCTTCGGTGAGCAGTGAGTTGTGTGGTAGCGGGCGAGGTGGCGCGAGATCGCTGTCGGATCCTCGGTAGTATAGTGGTGAGTATCCGCGTCTGTCACATGCGAGACCCGGGTTCAATTCCCGGCCGGGGAGAAGTTTTGCCCTCCGTCTTCGGTGAGCAGTGAGTTGTGTGGTAGCGGGCGACGCCCGGGTTCAATTCCCGGCCGGGGAGAAGTTTTGCCCTTCGTCTTCGGTGAGCAGTGAGTTGTGTGGTAGCGGGCGAGGTGGCGCGAGATCGCTGTCGGATCCTCGGTAGTATAGTGGTGAGTATCCGCGTCTGTCACATGCGAGACCCGGGTTCAATTCCCGGCCGGGGAGAAGTTTTGCCCTTCGTCTTCGGTGAGCAGTGAGTTGTGTGGTAGCGGGCGAGGTGGCGCGAGATCGCTGTCGGATCCTCGGTAGTATAGTGGTGAGTATCCGCGTCTGTCACATGCGAGACCCGGGCTCAATTCCCGGCCGGAGAGAAGTTTTGCCCTTCGTCTTCGGTGAGCAGTGAGTTGTGTGGTAGCGGGCGAGGTGGCGCGAGATCGCTGTCGGATCCTCGGTAGTATAGTGGTGAGTATCCGCGTCTGTCACATGCGAGACCCGGGTTCAATTCCCGGCCGGGGAGAAGTTTTGCCCTCCGTCTTCGGTGAGCAGTGAGTTGTGTGGTAGCGTGCGAGGTGGCGCGAGATCGCTGTCGGATCCTCGGTAGTATAGTGGTGAGTATCCGCGTCTGTCACATGCGAGACCCGGGTTCAATTCCCGGCCGGGGAGAAGTTTTGCCCTCCGCCTTCGGTGAGCAGTGAGTTGTGTGGTAGCGGGCGAGGTGGCGCGAGATCGCTGTCGGATCCTCGGTAGTATAGTGGTGAGTATCCGCGTCTGTCACATGCGAGACCCGGGTTCAATTCCCGGCCGGGGAGAAGTTTTGCCCTTCGTCTTCGGTGAGCAGTGAGTTGTGTGGTAGCGGGCGAGGTGGCGCGAGATCGCTGTCGGATCCTCGGTAGTATAGTGGTGAGTATCCGCGTCTGTCACATGCGAGACCCGGGTTCAATTCCCGGCCGGGGAGAAGTTTTGCCCTCCGCCTTCGGTGAGCAGTGAGTTGTGTGGTAGCGGGCGAGGTGGCGCGAGATCGCTGTCGGATCCTCGGTAGTATAGTGGTGAGTATCCGCGTCTGTCACATGCGAGACCCGGGTTCAATTCCCGGCCGGGGAGAAGTTTTGCCCTCCGTCTTCGGTGAGCAGTGAGTTGTGTGGTAGCGGGCGAGGTGGCGCGAGATCGCTGTCGGATCCTCGGTAGTATAGTGGTGAGTATCCGCGTCTGTCACATGCGAGACCCGGGTTCAATTCCCGGCCGGGGAGAAGTTTTGCCCTCCGTCTTCGGTGAGCAGTGAGTTGTGTGGTAGCGGGCGAGGTGGCGCGAGATCGCTGTCGGATCCTCGGTAGTATAGTGGTGAGTATCCGCGTCTGTCACATGCGAGACCCGGGTTCAATTCCCGGCCGGGGAGAAGTTTTGCCCTCCGTCTTCGGTGAGCAGTGAGTTGTGTGGTAGCGGGCGACGCCCGGGTTCAATTCCCGGCCGGGGAGAAGTTTTGCCCTTCGTCTTCGGTGAGCAGTGAGTTGTGTGGTAGCGGGCGAGGTGGCGCGAGATCGCTGTCGGATCCTCGGTAGTATAGTGGTGAGTATCCGCGTCTGTCACATGCGAGACCCGGGTTCAATTCCCGGCCGGGGAGAAGTTTTGCCCTTCGTCTTCGGTGAGCAGTGAGTTGTGTGGTAGCGGGCGAGGTGGCGCGAGATCGCTGTCGGATCCTCGGTAGTATAGTGGTGAGTATCCGCGTCTGTCACATGCGAGACCCGGGCTCAATTCCCGGCCGGAGAGAAGTTTTGCCCTTCGTCTTCGGTGAGCAGTGAGTTGTGTGGTAGCGGGCGAGGTGGCGCGAGATCGCTGTCGGATCCTCGGTAGTATAGTGGTGAGTATCCGCGTCTGTCACATGCGAGACCCGGGTTCAATTCCCGGCCGGGGAGAAGTTTTGCCCATCGTCTTCGGTGAGCAGTGAGTTGTGTGGTAGCGGGCGAGGTGGCGCGAGATCGCTGTCGGATCCTCGGTAGTATAGTGGTGAGTATCCGCGTCTGTCACATGCGAGACCCGGGTTCAATTCCCCGGCCGGGGAGAAGTTTTGCCCTTCGTCTTCGGTGAGCAGTGAGTTGTGTGGTAGCGGGCGAGGTGGCGCGAGATCGCTGTCGGATCCTCGGTAGTATAGTGGTGAGTATCCGCGTCTGTCACATGCGAGACCCGGGTTCAATTCCCGGCCGGGGAGAAGTTTTGCCCTTCGTCTTCGGTGAGCAGTGAGTTGTGTGGTAGCGGGCGAGGTGGCGCGAGATCGCTGTCGGATCCTCGGTAGTATAGTGGTGAGTATCCGCGTCTGTCACATGCGAGACCCGGGTTCAATTCCCGGCCGGGGAGAAGTTTTGCCCTTCGTCTTCGGTGAGCAGTGAGTTGTGTGGTAGCGGGCGAGGTGGCGCGAGATCGCTGTCGGATCCTCGGTAGTATAGTGGTGAGTATCCGCACCTGTCACATGCGAGACCCGGGTTCAATTCCCGGCCGGGGAGAAGTTTTGCCCTTCGTCTTCGGTGAGCAGTGAGTTGTGTGGTAGCGGGCGAGGTGGCGCGAGATCGCTGTCGGATCCTCGGTAGTATAGTGGTGAGTATCCGCGTCTGTCACATGCGAGACCCGGGTTCAATTCCCGGCCGGGGAGAAGTTTTGCCCTTCGTCTTCGGTGAGCAGTGAGTTGTGTGGTAGCGGGCGAGGTGGCGCGAGATCGCTGTCGGATCCTCGGTAGTATAGTGGTGAGTATCCGCGTCTGTCACATGCGAGACCCGGGTTCAATTCCCGGCCGGGGAGAAGTTTTGCCCTTCGTCTTCGGTGAGCAGTGAGTTGTGTGGTAGCGGGCGAGGTGGCGCGAGATCGCTGTCGGATCCTCGGTAGTATAGTGGTGAGTATCCGCGTCTGTCACATGCGAGACCCGGGTTCAATTCCCGGCCGGGGAGAAGTTTTGCCCTTCGTCTTCGGTGAGCAGTGAGTTGTGTGGTAGCGGGCGAGGTGGCGCGAGATCGCTGTCGGATCCTCGGTAGTATAGTGGTGAGTATCCGCGTCTGTCACATGCGAGACCCGGGTTCAATTCCCGGCCGGGGAGAAGTTTTGCCCTTCGTCTTCGGTGAGCAGTGAGTTGTGTGGTAGCGGGCGAGGTGGCGCGAGATCGCTGTCGGATCATCGGTAGTATAGTGGTGAGTATCCGCGTCTGTCACATGCGAGACCCGGGTTCAATTCCCGGCCGGGGAGAAGTTTTGCCCTCCGTCTTCGGTGAGCAGTGAGTTGTGTGGTAGCGGGCGAGGTGGCGCGAGATCGCTTTCGGATCCTCGGTAGTATAGTGGTGAGTATCCGCGTCTGTCACATGCGAGACCCGGGTTCAATTCCCGGCCGGGGAGAAGTTTTGCCCTTCGTCTTCGGTGAGCAGTGAGTTGTGTGGTAGCGGGCGAGGTGGCGCGAGATCGCTGTCGGATCCTCGGTAGTATAGTGGTGAGTATCCGCGTCTGCCACATGCGAGACCCGGGTTCAATTCCCGGCCGGGGAGAAGTTTTGCCCTCCGTCTTCGGTGAGCAGTGAGTTGTGTGGTAGCGGGCGACGCCCGGGTTCAATTCCCGGCCGGGGAGAAGTTTTGCCCTTCGTCTTCGGTGAGCAGTGAGTTGTGTGGTAGCGGGCGAGGTGGCGCGAGATCGCTGTCGGATCCTCGGTAGTATAGTGGTGAGTATCCGCGTCTGTCACATGCGAGACCCGGGTTCAATTCCCGGCCGGGGAGAAGTTTTGCCCTTCGTCTTCGGCGAGCAGTGAGTTGTGTGGTAGCGGGCGAGGTGGCGCGAGATCGCTGTCGGATCCTCGGTAGTATAGTGGTGAGTATCCGCGTCTGTCACATGCGAGACCCAGGTTCAATTCCCGGCCGGGGAGAAGTTTTGCCCTTCGTCTTCGGCGAGTAGTGAGTTGTGTGGAAGCGGGCGAGGTGGCGCGAGATCGCTGTCGGATCCTCGGTAGGTGAGTTGTGTGGTAGCGGGCGAGGTGGCGCGAGATCGCTGTCGGATCCTCGGTAGTATAGTGGTGAGTATCCGCGTCTGTCACATGCGAGACCCGGGTTCAATTCCCGGCCGGGGAGAAGTTTTGCCCTTCGTCTTCGGTGAGCAGTGAGTTGTGTGGTAGCGGGCGAGGTGGCGCGAGATCGCTGTCGGATCCTCGGTAGTATAGTGGTGAGTATCCGCGTCTGTCACATGCGAGACCCGGGTTCAATTCCCGGCCGGGGAGAAGTTTTGCCCTTCGTCTTCGGTGAGCAGTGAGTTGTGTGGTAGCGGGCGAGGTGGCGCGAGATCGCTGTCGGATCCTCGGTAGTATAGTGGTGAGTATCCGCGTCTGTCACATGCGAGACCCGGGTTCAATTCCCGGCCGGGGAGAAGTTTTGCCCTTCGTCTTCGGTGAGCAGTGAGTTGTGTGGTAGCGGGCGAGGTGGCGCGAGATCGCTGTCGGATCCTCGGTAGTATAGTGGTGAGTATCCGCGTCTGTCACATGCGAGACCCGGGTTCAATTCCCGGCCGGGGAGAAGTTTTGCCCTTCGTCTTCGGTGAGCAGTGAGTTGTGTGGTAGCGGGCGAGGTGGCGCGAGATCGCTGTCGGATCATCGGTAGTATAGTGGTGAGTATCCGCGTCTGTCACATGCGAGACCCGGGTTCAATTCCCGGCCGGGGAGAAGTTTTGCCCTCCGTCTTCGGTGAGCAGTGAGTTGTGTGGTAGCGGGCGAGGTGGCGCGAGATCGCTTTCGGATCCTCGGTAGTATAGTGGTGAGTATCCGCGTCTGTCACATGCGAGACCCGGGTTCAATTCCCGGCCGGGGAGAAGTTTTGCCCTTCGTCTTCGGTGAGCAGTGAGTTGTGTGGTAGCGGGCGAGGTGGCGCGAGATCGCTGTCGGATCCTCGGTAGTATAGTGGTGAGTATCCGCGTCTGTCACATGCGAGACCCGGGTTCAATTCCCGGCCGGGGAGAAGTTTTGCCCTCCGTCTTCGGTGAGCAGTGAGTTGTGTGGTAGCGGGCGACGCCCGGGTTCAATTCCCGGCCGGGGAGAAGTTTTGCCCTTCGTCTTCGGTGAGCAGTGAGTTGTGT
Source organism: Heligmosomoides polygyrus bakeri (assembly GCA_947359475.1). Classification (NCBI taxonomy): domain Eukaryota; kingdom Metazoa; phylum Nematoda; class Chromadorea; order Rhabditida; family Heligmosomidae; genus Heligmosomoides; species Heligmosomoides polygyrus. The sequence continues at coordinate 98,980,596 of OX375867.1, read as the reverse complement.
GGTAGCGGGCGAGGTGGCGCGAGATCGCTGTCGGATCCTCGGTAGTATAGTGGTGAGTATCCGCGTCTGTCACATGCGAGACCCGGGTTCAATTCCCGGCCGGGGAGAAGTTTTGCCCTTCGTCTTCGGCGAGCAGTGAGTTGTGTGGTAGCGGGCGAGGTGGCGCGAGATCGCTGTCGGATCCTCGGTAGTATAGTGGTGAGTATCCGCGTCTGTCACATGCGAGACCCGGGTTCAATTCCCGGCCGGGGAGAAGTTTTGCCCTTCGTCTTCGGCGAGTAGTGAGTTGTGTGGTAGCGGGCGAGGTGGCGCGAGATCGCTGTCGGATCCTCGGTAGGTGAGTTGTGTGGTAGCGGGCGAGGTGGCGCGAGATCGCTGTCGGATCCTCGGTAGTATAGTGGTGAGTATCCGCGTCTGTCACATGCGAGACCCGGGTTCAATTCCCGGCCGGGGAGAAGTTTTGCCCTTCGTCTTCGGTGAGCAGTGAGTTGTGTGGTAGCGGGCGAGGTGGCGCGAGATCGCTGTCGGATCCTCGGTAGTATAGTGGTGAGTATCCGCGTCTGTCACATGCGAGACCCGGGTTCAATTCCCGGCCGGGGAGAAGTTTTGCCCTTCGTCTTCGGTGAGCAGTGAGTTGTGTGGTAGCGGGCGAGGTGGCGCGAGATCGCTGTCGGATCCTCGGTAGTATAGTGGTGAGTATCCGCGTCTGTCACATGCGAGACCCGGGTTCAATTCCCGGCCGGGGAGAAGTTTTGCCCTTCGTCTTCGGTGAGCAGTGAGTTGTGTGGTAGCGGGCGAGGTGGCGCGAGATCGCTGTCGGATCCTCGGTAGTATAGTGGTGAGTATCCGCGTCTGTCACATGCGAGACCCGGGTTCAATTCCCGGCCGGGGAGAAGTTTTGCCCTTCGTCTTCGGTGAGCAGTGAGTTGTGTGGTAGCGGGCGAGGTGGCGCGAGATCGCTGTCGGATCATCGGTAGTATAGTGGTGAGTATCCGCGTCTGTCACATGCGAGACCCGGGTTCAATTCCCGGCCGGGGAGAAGTTCTGCCCTCCGTCTTCGGTGAGCAGTGAGTTGTGTGGTAGCGGGCGAGGTGGCGCGAGATCGCTTTCGGATCCTCGGTAGTATAGTGGTGAGTATCCGCGTCTGTCACATGCGAGACCCGGGTTCAATTCCCGGCCGGGGAGAAGTTTTGCCCTTCGTCTTCGGTGAGCAGTGAGTTGTGTGGTAGCGGGCGAGGTGGCGCGAGATCGCTGTCGGATCCTCGGTAGTATAGTGATGAGTATCCGCGTCTGTCACATGCGAGACCCGGGTTCAATTCCCGGCCGGGGAGAAGTTTTGCCCTCCGTCTTCGGTGAGCAGTGAGTTGTGTGGTAGCGGGCGACGCCCGGGTTCAATTCCCGGCCGGGGAGAAGTTTTGCCCTTCGTCTTCGGTGAGCAGTGAGTTGTGTGGTAGCGGGCGAGGTGGCGCGAGATCGCTGTCGGATCCTCGGTAGTATAGTGGTGAGTATCCGCGTCTGTCACATGCGAGACCCGGGTTCAATTCCCGGCCGGGGAGAAGTTTTGCCCTTCGTCTTCGGTGAGCAGTGAGTTGTGTGGTAGCGGGCGAGGTGGCGCGAGATCGCTGTCGGATCCTCGGTAGTATAGTGGTGAGTATCCGCGTCTGTCACATGCGAGACCCGGGCTCAATTCCCGGCCGGAGAGAAGTTTTGCCCTTCGTCTTCGGTGAGCAGTGAGTTGTGTGGTAGCGGGCGAGGTGGCGCGAGATCGCTGTCGGATCCTCGGTAGTATAGTGGTGAGTATCCGCGTCTGTCACATGCGAGACCCGGGTTCAATTCCCGGCCGGGGAGAAGTTTTGCCCATCGTCTTCGGTGAGCAGTGAGTTGTGTGGTAGCGGGCGAGGTGGCGCGAGATCGCTGTCGGATCCTCGGTAGTATAGTGGTGAGTATCCGCGTCTGTCACATGCGAGACCCGGGCTCAATTCCCGGCCGGAGAGAAGTTTTGCCCTTCGTCTTCGGTGAGCAGTGAGTTGTGTGGTAGCGGGCGAGGTGGCGCGAGATCGCTGTCGGATCCTCGGTAGTATAGTGGTGAGTATCCGCGTCTGTCACATGCGAGACCCGGGTTCAATTCCCGGCCGGGGAGAAGTTTTGCCCTTCGTCTTCGGTGAGCAGTGAGTTGTGTGGTAGCGGGCGAGGTGGCGCGAGATCGCTGTCGGATCCTCGGTAGTATAGTGGTGAGTATCCGCGTCTGTCACATGCGAGACCCGGGTTCAATTCCCGGCCGGGGAGAAGTTTTGCCCTTCGTCTTCGGTGAGCAGTGAGTTGTGTGGTAGCGGGCGAGGTGGCGCGAGATCGCTGTCGGATCATCGGTAGTATAGTGGTGAGTATCCGCGTCTGTCACATGCGAGACCCGGGTTCAATTCCCGGCAGGGGAGAAGTTTTGCCCTCCGTCTTCGGTGAGCAGTGAGTTGTGTGGTAGCGGGCGAGGTGGCGCGAGATCGCTTTCGGATCCTCGGTAGTATAGTGGTGAGTATCCGCGTCTGTCACATGCGAGACCCGGGTTCAATTCCCGGCCGGGGAGAAGTTTTGCCCTTCGTCTTCGGTGAGCAGTGAGTTGTGTGGTAGCGGGCGAGGTGGCGCGAGATCGCTGTCGGATCCTCGGTAGTATAGTGGTGAGTATCCGCGTCTGTCACATGCGAGACCCGGGTTCAATTCCCGGCCGGGGAGAAGTTTTGCCCTCCGTCTTCGGTGAGCAGTGAGTTGTGTGGTAGCGGGCGACGCCCGGGTTCAATTCCCGGCCGGGGAGAAGTTTTGCCCTTCGTCTTCGGTGAGCAGTGAGTTGTGTGGTAGCGGGCGAGGTGGCGCGAGATCGCTGTCGGATCCTCGGTAGTATAGTGGTGAGTATCCGCGTCTGTCACATGCGAGACCCGGGTTCAATTCCCGGCCGGGGAGAAGTTTTGCCCTTCGTCTTCGGTGAGCAGTGAGTTGTGTGGTAGCGGGCGAGGTGGCGCGAGATCGCTGTCGGATCATCGGTAGTATAGTGGTGAGTATCCGCGTCTGTCACATGCGAGACCCGGGTTCAATTCCCGGCAGGGGAGAAGTTTTGCCCTCCGTCTTCGGTGAGCAGTGAGTTGTGTGGTAGCGGGCGAGGTGGCGCGAGATCGCTTTCGGATCCTCGGTAGTATAGTGGTGAGTATCCGCGTCTGTCACATGCGAGACCCGGGTTCAATTCCCGGCCGGGGAGAAGTTTTGCCCTTCGTCTTCGGTGAGCAGTGAGTTGTGTGGTAGCGGGCGAGGTGGCGCGAGATCGCTGTCGGATCCTCGGTAGTATAGTGGTGAGTATCCGCGTCTGTCACATGCGAGACCCGGGTTCAATTCCCGGCCGGGGAGAAGTTTTGCCCTCCGTCTTCGGTGAGCAGTGAGTTGTGTGGTAGCGGGCGACGCCCGGGTTCAATTCCCGGCCGGGGAGAAGTTTTGCCCTTCGTCTTCGGTGAGCAGTGAGTTGTGTGGTAGCGGGCGAGGTGGCGCGAGATCGCTGTCGGATCCTCGGTAGTATAGTGGTGAGTATCCGCGTCTGTCACATGCGAGACCCGGGTTCAATTCCCGGCCGGGGAGAAGTTTTGCCCTCCGTCTTCGGTGAGCAGTGAGTTGTGTGGTAGCGGGCGAGGTGGCGCGAGATCGCTGTCGGATCCTCGGTAGTATAGTGGTGAGTATCCGCGTCTGTCACATGCGAGACCCGGGTTCAATTCCCGGCCGGGGAGAAGTTTTGCCCTTCGTCTTCGGTGAGCAGTGAGTTGTGTGGTAGCGGGCGAGGTGGCGCGAGATCGCTGTCGGATCCTCGGTAGTATAGTGGTGAGTATCCGCGTCTGTCACATGCGAGACCCGGGTTCAATTCCCGGCCGGGGAGAAGTTTTGCCCTTCGTCTTCGGTGAGCAGTGAGTTGTGTGGTAGCGGGCGAGGTGGCGCGAGATCGCTGTCGGATCATCGGTAGTATAGTGGTGAGTATCCGCGTCTGTCACATGCGAGACCCGGGTTCAATTCCCGGCCGGGGAGAAGTTTTGCCCTCCGTCTTCGGTGAGCAGTGAGTTGTGTGGTAGCGGGCGAGGTGGCGCGAGATCGCTTTCGGATCCTCGGTAGTATAGTGGTGAGTATCCGCGTCTGTCACATGCGAGACCCGGGTTCAATTCCCGGCCGGGGAGAAGTTTTGCCCTTCGTCTTCGGTGAGCAGTGAGTTGTGTGGTAGCGGGCGAGGTGGCGCGAGATCGCTGTCGGATCCTCGGTAGTATAGTGGTGAGTATCCGCGTCTGTCACATGCGAGACCCGGGTTCAATTCCCGGCCGGGGAGAAGTTTTGCCCTCCGTCTTCGGTGAGCAGTGAGTTGTGTGGTAGCGGGCGACGCCCGGGTTCAATTCCCGGCCGGGGAGAAGTTTTGCCCTTCGTCTTCGGTGAGCAGTGAGTTGTGTGGTAGCGGGCGAGGTGGCGCGAGATCGCTGTCGGATCCTCGGTAGTATAGTGGTGAGTATCCGCGTCTGTCACATGCGAGACCCGGGTTCAATTCCCGGCCGGGGAGAAGTTTTGCCCTTCGTCTTCGGTGAGCAGTGAGTTGTGTGGTAGCGGGCGAGGTGGCGCGAGATCGCTGTCGGATCCTCGGTAGTATAGTGGTGAGTATCCGCGTCTGTCACATGCGAGACCCGGGCTCAATTCCCGGCCGGAGAGAAGTTTTGCCCTTCGTCTTCGGTGAGCAGTGAGTTGTGTGGTAGCGGGCGAGGTGGCGCGAGATCGCTGTCGGATCCTCGGTAGTATAGTGGTGAGTATCCGCGTCTGTCACATGCGAGACCCGGGTTCAATTCCCGGCCGGGGAGAAGTTTTGCCCATCGTCTTCGGTGAGCAGTGAGTTGTGTGGTAGCGGGCGAGGTGGCGCGAGATCGCTGTCGGATCCTCGGTAGTATAGTGGTGAGTATCCGCGTCTGTCACATGCGAGACCCGGGCTCAATTCCCGGCCGGAGAGAAGTTTTGCCCTTCGTCTTCGGTGAGCAGTGAGTTGTGTGGTAGCGGGCGAGGTGGCGCGAGATCGCTGTCGGATCCTCGGTAGTATAGTGGTGAGTATCCGCGTCTGTCACATGCGAGACCCGGGTTCAATTCCCGGCCGGGGAGAAGTTTTGCCCTTCGTCTTCGGTGAGCAGTGAGTTGTGTGGTAGCGGGCGAGGTGGCGCGAGATCGCTGTCGGATCCTCGGTAGTATAGTGGTGAGTATCCGCGTCTGTCACATGCGAGACCCGGGTTCAATTCCCGGCCGGGGAGAAGTTTTGCCCTTCGTCTTCGGTGAGCAGTGAGTTGTGTGGTAGCGGGCGAGGTGGCGCGAGATCGCTGTCGGATCATCGGTAGTATAGTGGTGAGTATCCGCGTCTGTCACATGCGAGACCCGGGTTCAATTCCCGGCAGGGGAGAAGTTTTGCCCTCCGTCTTCGGTGAGCAGTGAGTTGTGTGGTAGCGGGCGAGGTGGCGCGAGATCGCTTTCGGATCCTCGGTAGTATAGTGGTGAGTATCCGCGTCTGTCACATGCGAGACCCGGGTTCAATTCCCGGCCGGGGAGAAGTTTTGCCCTTCGTCTTCGGTGAGCAGTGAGTTGTGTGGTAGCGGGCGAGGTGGCGCGAGATCGCTGTCGGATCCTCGGTAGTATAGTGGTGAGTATCCGCGTCTGTCACATGCGAGACCCGGGTTCAATTCCCGGCCGGGGAGAAGTTTTGCCCTCCGTCTTCGGTGAGCAGTGAGTTGTGTGGTAGCGGGCGAGGTGGCGCGAGATCGCTGTCGGATCCTCGGTAGTATAGTGGTGAGTATCCGCGTCTGTCACATGCGAGACCCGGGTTCAATTCCCGGCCGGGGAGAAGTTTTGCCCTTCGTCTTCGGTGAGCAGTGAGTTGTGTGGTAGCGGGCGAGGTGGCGCGAGATCGCTGTCGGATCCTCGGTAGTATAGTGGTGAGTATCCGCGTCTGTCACATGCGAGACCCGGGTTCAATTCCCGGCCGGGGAGAAGTTTTGCCCTTCGTCTTCGGTGAGCAGTGAGTTGTGTGGTAGCGGGCGAGGTGGCGCGAGATCGCTGTCGGATCATCGGTAGTATAGTGGTGAGTATCCGCGTCTGTCACATGCGAGACCCGGGTTCAATTCCCGGCAGGGGAGAAGTTTTGCCCTCCGTCTTCGGTGAGCAGTGAGTTGTGTGGTAGCGGGCGAGGTGGCGCGAGATCGCTTTCGGATCCTCGGTAGTATAGTGGTGAGTATCCGCGTCTGTCACATGCGAGACCCGGGTTCAATTCCCGGCCGGGGAGAAGTTTTGCCCTTCGTCTTCGGTGAGCAGTGAGTTGTGTGGTAGCGGGCGAGGTGGCGCGAGATCGCTGTCGGATCCTCGGTAGTATAGTGGTGAGTATCCGCGTCTGTCACATGCGAGACCCGGGTTCAATTCCCGGCCGGGGAGAAGTTTTGCCCTCCGTCTTCGGTGAGCAGTGAGTTGTGTGGTAGCGGGCGACGCCCGGGTTCAATTCCCGGCCGGGGAGAAGTTTTGCCCTTCGTCTTCGGTGAGCAGTGAGTTGTGTGGTAGCGGGCGAGGTGGCGCGAGATCGCTGACGGATCCTCGGTAGTATAGTGGTGAGTATCCGCGTCTGTCACATGCGAGACCCGGGTTCAATTCCCGGCCGGGGAGAAGTTTTGCCCTCCGTCTTCGGTGAGCAGTGAGTTGTGTGGTAGCGGGCGAGGTGGCGCGAGATCGCTGTCGGATCCTCGGTAGTAAAGTGGTGAGTATCCGCGTCTGTCACATGCGAGACCCGGGTTCAATTCCCGGCCGGGGAGAAGTTTTGCCCTTCGTCTTCGGTGAGCAGTGAGTTGTGTGGTAGCGGGCGAGGTGGCGCGAGATCGCTGTCGGATCCTCGGTAGTATAGTGGTGAGTATCCGCGTCTGTCACATGCGAGACCCGGGTTCAATTCCCGGCCGGGGAGAAGTTTTGCCCTCCGCCTTCGGTGAGCAGTGAGTTGTGTGGTAGCGGGCGAGGTGGCGCGAGATCGCTGTCGGATCCTCGGTAGTATAGTGGTGAGTATCCGCGTCTGTCACATGCGAGACCCGGGTTCAATTCCCGGCCGGGGAGAAGTTTTGCCCTTCGTCTTCGGTGAGCAGTGAGTTGTGTGGTAGCGGGCGAGGTGGCGCGAGATCGCTGTCGGATCCTCGGTAGTATAGTGGTGAGTATCCGCGTCTGTCACATGCGAGACCCGGGCTCAATTCCCGGCCGGAGAGAAGTTTTGCCCTTCGCCTTCGGTGAGCAGTGAGTTGTGTGGTAGCGGGCGAGGTGGCGCGAGATCGCTGTCGGATCCTCGGTAGTATAGTGGTGAGTATCCGCGTCTGTCACATGCGAGACCCGGGTTCAATTCCCGGCCGGGGAGAAGTTTTGCCCTCCGTCTTCGGTGAGCAGTGAGTTGTGTGGTAGCGGGCGAGGTGGCGCGAGATCGCTGTCGGATCCTCGGTAGTATAGTGGTGAGTATCCGCGTCTGTCACATGCGAGACCCGGGTTCGATTCCCGGCCGGGGAGAAGTTTTGCCCTTCGTCTTCGGTGAGCAGTGAGTTGTGTGGTAGCGGGCGAGGTGGCGCGAGATCGCTGTCGGATCCTCGGTAGTATAGTGGTGAGTATCCGCGTCTGTCACATGCGAGACCCGGGTTCAATTCCCGGCCGGGGAGAAGTTTTGCCCTCCGTCTTCGGTGAGCAGTGAGTTGTGTGGTAGCGGGCGAGGTGGCGCGAGATCGCTGTCGGATCCTCGGTAGTATAGTGGTGAGTATCCGCGTCTGTCACATGCGAGACCCGGGTTCAATTCCCGGCCGGGGAGAAGTTTTGCCCTCCGTCTTCGGTGAGCAGTGAGTTGTGTGGTAGCGGGCGAGGTGGCGCGAGATCGCTGTCGGATCCTCGGTAGTATAGTGGTGAGTATCCGCGTCTGTCACATGCGAGACCCGGGTTCAATTCCCGGCCGGGGAGAAGTTTTGCCCTTCGTCTTCGGTGAGCAGTGAGTTGTGTGGTAGCGGGCGAGGTGGCGCGAGATCGCTGTCGGATCCTCGGTAGTATAGTGGTGAGTATCCGCGTCTGTCACATGCGAGACCCGGGTTCAATTCCCGGCCGGGGAGAAGTTTTGCCCTTCGTCTTCGGTGAGCAGTGAGTTGTGTGGTAGCGGGCGAGGTGGCGCGAGATCGCTGTCGGATCCTCGGTAGTATAGTGGTGAGTATCCGCGTCTGTCACATGCGAGACCCGGGTTCAATTCCCGGCCGGGGAGAAGTTTTGCCCTCCGTCTTCGGTGAGCAGTGAGTTGTGTGGTAGCGGGCGACGCCCGGGTTCAATTCCCGGCCGGGGAGAAGTTTTGCCCTTCGTCTTCGGTGAGCAGTGAGTTGTGTGGTAGCGGGCGAGGTGGCGCGAGACCGCTGTCGGATCCTCGGTAGTATAGTGGTGAGTATCCGCGTCTGTCACATGCGAGACCCGGGTTCAATTCCCGGCCGGGGAGAAGTTTTGCCCTTCGTCTTCGGTGAGCAGTGAGTTGTGTGGTAGCGGGCGAGGTGGCGCGAGATCGCTGTCGGATCCTCGGTAGTACAGTGGTGAGTATCCGCGTCTGTCACATGCGAGACCCGGGTTCAATTCCCGGCCGGGGAGAAGTTTTGCCCTCCGTCTTCGGTGAGCAGTGAGTTGTGTGGTAGCGGGCGAGGTGGCGCGAGATCGCTGTCGGATCCTCGGTAGTATAGTGGTGAGTATCCGCGTCTGTCACATGCCAGACCCGGGTTCAATTCCCGGCCGGGGAGAAGTTTTGCCCTTCGTCTTCGGTGAGCAGTGAGTTGTGTGGTAGCGGGCGAGGTGGCGCGAGATCGCTGTCGGATCCTCGGTAGTATAGTGGTGAGTATCCGCGTCTGTCACATGCGAGACCCGGGTTCAATTCCCGGCCGGGGAGAAGTTTTGCCTTTCGTCTTCGGTGAGCAGTGAGTTGTGTGGTAGCGGGCGAGGTGGCGCGAGATCGCTGTCGGATCCTCGGTAGTATAGTGGTGAGTATCCGCGTCTGTCACATGCGAGACCCGGGTTCAATTCCCGGCCGGGGAGAAGTTTTGCCCTCCGTCTTCGGTGAGCAGTGAGTTGTGTGGTAGCGGGCGACGCCCGGGTTCAATTCCCGGCCGGGGAGAAGTTTTGCCCTTCGTCTTCGGTGAGCAGTGAGTTGTGTGGTAGCGGGCGAGGTGGCGCGAGATCGCTGTCGGATCCTCGGTAGTATAGTGGTGAGTATCCGCGTCTGTCACATGCGAGACCCGGGTTCAATTCCCGGCCGGGGAGAAGTTTTGCCCTTCGTCTTCGGTGAGCAGTGAGTTGTGTGGTAGCGGGCGAGGTGGCGCGAGATCGCTGTCGGATCCTCGGTAGTACAGTGGTGAGTATCCGCGTCTGTCACATGCGAGACCCGGGCTCAATTCCCGGCCGGAGAGAAGTTTTGCCCTTCGTCTTCGGTGAGCAGTGAGTTGTGTGGTAGCGGGCGAGGTGGCGCGAGATCGCTGTCGGATCCTCGGTAGTATAGTGGTGAGTATCCGCGTCTGTCACATGCGAGACCCGGGTTCAATTCCCGGCCGGGGAGAAGTTTTGCCCTCCGTCTTCGGTGAGCAGTGAGTTGTGTGGTAGCGGGCGACGCCCGGGTTCAATTCCCGGCCGGGGAGAAGTTTTGCCCTTCGTCTTCGGTGAGCAGTGAGTTGTGTGGTAGCGGGCGAGGTGGCGCGAGATCGCTGTCGGATCCTCGGTAGTATAGTGGTGAGTATCCGCGTCTGTCACATGCGAGACCCGGGTTCAATTCCCGGCCGGGGAGAAGTTTTGCCCTTCGTCTTCGGTGAGCAGTGAGTTGTGTGGTAGCGGGCGAGGTGGCGCGAGATCGCTGTCGGATCCTCGGTAGTATAGTGGTGAGTATCCGCGTCTGTCACATGCGAGACCCGGGCTCAATTCCCGGCCGGGGAGAAGTTTTGCCCTTCGTCTTCGGTGAGCAGTGAGTTGTGTGGTAGCGGGCGAGGTGGCGCGAGATCGCTGTCGGATCCTCGGTAGTATAGTGGTGAGTATCCGCGTCTGTCACATGCGAGACCCGGGCTCAATTCCCGGCCGGAGAGAAGTTTTGCCCTTCGTCTTCGGTGAGCAGTGAGTTGTGTGGTAGCGGGCGAGGTGGCGCGAGATCGCTGTCGGATCCTCGGTAGTATAGTGGTGAGTATCCGCGTCTGTCACATGCGAGACCCGGGTTCAATTCCCGGCCGGGGAGAAGTTTTGCCCTCCGTCTTCGGTGAGCAGTGAGTTGTGTGGTAGCGGGCGACGCCCGGGTTCAATTCCCGGCCGGGGAGAAGTTTTGCCCTTCGTCTTCGGTGAGCAGTGAGTTGTGTGGTAGCGGGCGAGGTGGCGCGAGATCGCTGTCGGATCCTCGGTAGTATAGTGGTGAGTATTCGCGTCTGTCACATGCGAGACCCGGGTTCAATTCCCGGCCGGGGAGAAGTTTTGCCCTTCGTCTTCGGTGAGCAGTGAGTTGTGTGGTAGCGGGCGAGGTGGCGCGAGATCGCTGTCGGATCCTCGGTAGTACAGTGGTGAGTATCCGCGTCTGTCACATGCGAGACCCGGGCTCAATTCCCGGCCGGAGAGAAGTTTTGCCCATCGTCTTCGGTGAGCAATGAGTTGTGTGGTAGCGGGCGAGGTGGCGCGAGATCGCTGTCGGATCCTCGGTAGTATAGTGGTGAGTATCCGCGTCTGTCACATGCGAGACCCGGGCTCAATTCCCGGCCGGAGAGAAGTTTTGCCCTTCGTCTTCGGTGAGCAGTGAGTTGTGTGGTAGCGGGCGAGGTGGCGCGAGATCGCTGTCGGATCCTCGGTAGTATAGTGGTGAGTATCCGCGTCTGTCACATGCGAGACCCGGGTTCAATTCCCGGCCGGGGAGAAGTTTTGCCCTTCGTCTTCGGTGAGCAGTGAGTTGTGTGGTAGCGGGCGAGGTGGCGCGAGATCGCTGTCGGATCCTCGGTAGTATAGTGGTGAGTATCCGCGTCTGTCACATGCGAGACCCGGGTTCAATTCCCGGCCGGGGAGAAGTTTTGCCCTTCGTCTTCGGTGAGCAGTGAGTTGTGTGGTAGCGGGCGAGGTGGCGCGAGATCGCTGTCGGATCCTCGGTAGTATAGTGGTGAGTATCCGCGTCTGTCACATGCGAGACCCGGGTTCAATTCCCGGCCGGGGAGAAGTTTTGCCCTTCGTCTTCGGTGAGCAGTGAGTTGTGTGGTAGCGGGCGAGGTGGCGCGAGATCGCTGTCGGATCCTCGGTAGTATAGTGGTGGGTATCCGCGTCTGTCACATGCGAGACCCGGGTTCAATTCCCGGCCGGGGAGAAGTTTTGCCCTCCGTCTTCGGTGAGCAGTGAGTTGTGTGGTAGCGGGCGACGCCCGGGTCCAATTCCCGGCCGGGGAGAAGTTTTGCCCTTCGTCTTCGGTGAGCAGTGAGTTGTGTGGTAGCGGGCGAGGTGGCGCGAGATCGCTGTCGGATCCTCGGTAGTATAGTGGTGAGTATCCGCGTCTGTCACATGCGAGACCCGGGTTCAATTCCCGGCCGGGGAGAAGTTTTGCCCTTCGTCTTCGGTGAGCAGTGAGTTGTGTGGTAGCGGGCGAGGTGGCGCGAGATCGCTGTCGGATCCTCGGTAGTATAGTGGTGAGTATCCGCGTCTGTCACATGCGAGACCCGGGTTCAATTCCCGGCCGGGGAGAAGTTTTGCCCTTCGTCTTCGGTGAGCAGTGAGTTGTGTGGTAGCGGGCGAGGTGGCGCGAGATCGCTGTCGGATCCTCGGTAGTATAGTGGTGAGTATCCGCGTCTGTCACATGCGAGACCCGGGTTCAATTCCCGGCCGGGGAGAAGTTTTGCCCTTCGTCTTCGGTGAGCAGTGAGTTGTGTGGTAGCGGGCGAGGTGGCGCGAGATCGCTGTCGGATCCTCGGTAGTATAGTGGTGAGTATCCGCGTCTGTCACATGCGAGACCCGGGTTCAATTCCCGGCCGGGGAGAAGTTTTGCCCTTCGTCTTCGGTGAGCAGTGAGTTGTGTGGTAGCGGGCGAGGTGGCGCGAGATCGCTGTCGGATCCTCGGTAGTATAGTGGTGAGTATCCGCGTCTGTCACATGCGAGACCCGGGTTCAATTCCCGGCCGGGAAGAAGTTTTGCCCTTCGCCTTCGGTGAGCAGTGAGTTGTGTGGTAGCGGGCGAGGTGGCGCGAGATCGCTGTCGGATCCTCGGTAGTATAGTGGTGAGTATCCGCGTCTGTCACATGCGAGACCCGGGCTCAATTCCCGGCCGGGGAGAAGTTTTGCCCTTCGTCTTCGGTGAGCAGTGAGTTGTGTGGTAGCGGGCGAGGTGGCGCGAGATCGCTGTCGGATCCTCGGTAGTATAGTGGTGAGTATCCGCGTCTGTCACATGCGAGACCCGGGTTCAATTCCCGGCCGGGGAGAAGTTTTGCCCTTCGTCTTCGGTGAGCAGTGAGTTGTGTGGTAGCGGGCGAGGTGGCGCGAGATCGCTGTCGGATCCTCGGTAGTATAGTGGTGAGTATCCGCGTCTGTCACATGCGAGACCCGGGTTCAATTCCCGGCCGGGGAGAAGTTTTGCCCTTCGTCTTCGGTGAGCAGTGAGTTGTGTGGTAGCGGGCGAGGTGGCGCGAGATCGCTGTCGGATCCTCGGTAGTATAGTGGTGAGTATCCGCGTCTGTCACATGCGAGACCCGGGCTCAATTCCCGGCCGGGGAGAAGTTTTGCCCTTCGTCTTCGGTGAGCAGTGAGTTGTGTGGTAGCGGGCGAGGTGGCGCGAGATCGCTGTCGGATCCTCGGTAGTATAGTGGTGAGTATCCGCGTCTGTCACATGCGAGACCCGGGCTCAATTCCCGGCCGGGGAGAAGTTTTGCCCTTCGTCTTCGGTGAGCAGTGAGTTGTGTGGTAGCGGGCGACGCCCGGGTTCAATTCCCGGCCGGGGAGAAGTTTTGCCCTTCGTCTTCGGTGAGCAGTGAGTTGTGTGGTAGCGGGCGAGGTGGCGCGAGATCGCTGTCGGATCCTCGGTAGTATAGTGGTGAGTATCCGCGTCTGTCACATGCGAGACCCGGGTTCAATTCCCGGCCGGGGAGAAGTTTTGCCCTTCGTCTTCGGTGAGCAGTGAGTTGTGTGGTAGCGGGCGAGGTGGCGCGAGATCGCTGTCGGATCCTCGGTAGTACAGTGGTGAGTATCCGCGTCTGTCACATGCGAGACCCGGGCTCAATTCCCGGCCGGAGAGAAGTTTTGCCCTTCGTCTTCGGTGAGCAGTGAGTTGTGTGGTAGCGGGCGAGGTGGCGCGAGATCGCTGTCGGATCCTCGGTAGTATAGTGGTGAGTATCCGCGTCTGTCACATGCGAGACCCGGGTTCAATTCCCGGCCGGGGAGAAGTTTTGCCCTCCGTCTTCGGTGAGCAGTGAGTTGTGTGGTAGCGGGCGACGCCCGGGTTCAATTCCCGGCCGGGGAGAAGTTTTGCCCTTCGTCTTCGGTGAGCAGTGAGTTGTGTGGTAGCGGGCGAGGTGGCGCGAGATCGCTGTCGGATCCTCGGTAGTATAGTGGTGAGTATCCGCGTCTGTCACATGCGAGACCCGGGTTCAATTCCCGGCCGGGGAGAAGTTTTGCCCTTCGTCTTCGGTGAGCAGTGAGTTGTGTGGTAGCGGGCGAGGTGGCGCGAGATCGCTGTCGGATCCTCGGTAGTATAGTGGTGAGTATCCGCGTCTGTCACATGCGAGACCCGGGCTCAATTCCCGGCCGGGGAGAAGTTTTGCCCTTCGTCTTCGGTGAGCAGTGAGTTGTGTGGTAGCGGGCGAGGTGGCGCGAGATCGCTGTCGGATCCTCGGTAGTATAGTGGTGAGTATCCGCGTCTGTCACATGCGAGACCCGGGCTCAATTCCCGGCCGGAGAGAAGTTTTGCCCTTCGTCTTCGGTGAGCAGTGAGTTGTGTGGTAGCGGGCGAGGTGGCGCGAGATCGCTGTCGGATCCTCGGTAGTATAGTGGTGAGTATCCGCGTCTGTCACATGCGAGACCCGGGTTCAATTCCCGGCCGGGGAGAAGTTTTGCCCTCCGTCTTCGGTGAGCAGTGAGTTGTGTGGTAGCGGGCGACGCCCGGGTTCAATTCCCGGCCGGGGAGAAGTTTTGCCCTTCGTCTTCGGTGAGCAGTGAGTTGTGTGGTAGCGGGCGAGGTGGCGCGAGATCGCTGTCGGATCCTCGGTAGTATAGTGGTGAGTATCCGCGTCTGTCACATGCGAGACCCGGGTTCAATTCCCGGCCGGGGAGAAGTTTTGCCCTTCGTCTTCGGTGAGCAGTGAGTTGTGTGGTAGCGGGCGAGGTGGCGCGAGATCGCTGTCGGATCCTCGGTAGTACAGTGGTGAGTATCCGCGTCTGTCACATGCGAGACCCGGGCTCAATTCCCGGCCGGAGAGAAGTTTTGCCCATCGTCTTCGGTGAGCAATGAGTTGTGTGGTAGCGGGCGAGGTGGCGCGAGATCGCTGTCGGATCCTCGGTAGTATAGTGGTGAGTATCCGCGTCTGTCACATGCGAGACCCGGGCTCAATTCCCGGCCGGAGAGAAGTTTTGCCCTTCGTCTTCGGTGAGCAGTGAGTTGTGTGGTAGCGGGCGAGGTGGCGCGAGATCGCTGTCGGATCCTCGGTAGTATAGTGGTGAGTATCCGCGTCTGTCACATGCGAGACCCGGGTTCAATTCCCGGCCGGGGAGAAGTTTTGCCCTTCGTCTTCGGTGAGCAGTGAGTTGTGTGGTAGCGGGCGAGGTGGCGCGAGATCGCTGTCGGATCCTCGGTAGTATAGTGGTGAGTATCCGCGTCTGTCACATGCGAGACCCGGGTTCAATTCCCGGCCGGGGAGAAGTTTTGCCCTTCGTCTTCGGTGAGCAGTGAGTTGTGTGGTAGCGGGCGAGGTGGCGCGAGATCGCTGTCGGATCCTCGGTAGTATAGTGGTGAGTATCCGCGTCTGTCACATGCGAGACCCGGGTTCAATTCCCGGCCGGGGAGAAGTTTTGCCCTTCGTCTTCGGTGAGCAGTGAGTTGTGTGGTAGCGGGCGAGGTGGCGCGAGATCGCTGTCGGATCCTCGGTAGTATAGTGGTGGGTATCCGCGTCTGTCACATGCGAGACCCGGGTTCAATTCCCGGCCGGGGAGAAGTTTTGCCCTCCGTCTTCGGTGAGCAGTGAGTTGTGTGGTAGCGGGCGACGCCCGGGTCCAATTCCCGGCCGGGGAGAAGTTTTGCCCTTCGTCTTCGGTGAGCAGTGAGTTGTGTGGTAGCGGGCGAGGTGGCGCGAGATCGCTGTCGGATCCTCGGTAGTATAGTGGTGAGTATCCGCGTCTGTCACATGCGAGACCCGGGTTCAATTCCCGGCCGGGGAGAAGTTTTGCCCTTCGTCTTCGGTGAGCAGTGAGTTGTGTGGTAGCGGGCGAGGTGGCGCGAGATCGCTGTCGGATCCTCGGTAGTATAGTGGTGAGTATCCGCGTCTGTCACATGCGAGACCCGGGTTCAATTCCCGGCCGGGGAGAAGTTTTGCCCTTCGTCTTCGGTGAGCAGTGAGTTGTGTGGTAGCGGGCGAGGTGGCGCGAGATCGCTGTCGGATCCTCGGTAGTATAGTGGTGAGTATCCGCGTCTGTCACATGCGAGACCCGGGTTCAATTCCCGGCCGGGGAGAAGTTTTGCCCTTCGTCTTCGGTGAGCAGTGAGTTGTGTGGTAGCGGGCGAGGTGGCGCGAGATCGCTGTCGGATCCTCGGTAGTATAGTGGTGAGTATCCGCGTCTGTCACATGCGAGACCCGGGTTCAATTCCCGGCCGGGGAGAAGTTTTGCCCTTCGTCTTCGGTGAGCAGTGAGTTGTGTGGTAGCGGGCGAGGTGGCGCGAGATCGCTGTCGGATCCTCGGTAGTATAGTGGTGAGTATCCGCGTCTGTCACATGCGAGACCCGGGTTCAATTCCCGGCCGGGAAGAAGTTTTGCCCTTCGCCTTCGGTGAGCAGTGAGTTGTGTGGTAGCGGGCGAGGTGGCGCGAGATCGCTGTCGGATCCTCGGTAGTATAGTGGTGAGTATCCGCGTCTGTCACATGCGAGACCCGGGCTCAATTCCCGGCCGGGGAGAAGTTTTGCCCTTCGTCTTCGGTGAGCAGTGAGTTGTGTGGTAGCGGGCGAGGTGGCGCGAGATCGCTGTCGGATCCTCGGTAGTATAGTGGTGAGTATCCGCGTCTGTCACATGCGAGACCCGGGTTCAATTCCCGGCCGGGGAGAAGTTTTGCCCTTCGTCTTCGGTGAGCAGTGAGTTGTGTGGTAGCGGGCGAGGTGGCGCGAGATCGCTGTCGGATCCTCGGTAGTATAGTGGTGAGTATCCGCGTCTGTCACATGCGAGACCCGGGTTCAATTCCCGGCCGGGAAGAAGTTTTGCCCTTCGCCTTCGGTGAGCAGTGAGTTGTGTGGTAGCGGGCGAGGTGGCGCGAGATCGCTGTCGGATCCTCGGTAGTATAGTGGTGAGTATCCGCGTCTGTCACATGCGAGACCCGGGCTCAATTCCCGGCCGGGGAGAAGTTTTGCCCTTCGTCTTCGGTGAGCAGTGAGTTGTGTGGTAGCGGGCGAGGTGGCGCGAGATCGCTGTCGGATCCTCGGTAGTATAGTGGTGAGTATCCGCGTCTGTCACATGCGAGACCCGGGTTCAATTCCCGGCCGGGG
Source organism: Heligmosomoides polygyrus bakeri (assembly GCA_947359475.1). Lineage (NCBI taxonomy): Eukaryota > Metazoa > Nematoda > Chromadorea > Rhabditida > Heligmosomidae > Heligmosomoides > Heligmosomoides polygyrus. The sequence goes on along the minus strand of OX375867.1, from coordinate 98,963,853 downwards.
AGAAGTTTTGCCCTTCGTCTTCGGTGAGCAGTGAGTTGTGTGGTAGCGGGCGAGGTGGCGCGAGATCGCTGTCGGATCCTCGGTAGTATAGTGGTGAGTATCCGCGTCTGTCACATGCGAGACCCGGGTTCAATTCCCGGCCGGGGAGAAGTTTTGCCCTTCGTCTTCGGTGAGCAGTGAGTTGTGTGGTAGCGGGCGAGGTGGCGCGAGATCGCTGTCGGATCCTCGGTAGTATAGTGGTGAGTATCCGCGTCTGTCACATGCGAGACCCGGGCTCAATTCCCGGCCGGGGAGAAGTTTTGCCCTTCGTCTTCGGTGAGCAGTGAGTTGTGTGGTAGCGGGCGAGGTGGCGCGAGATCGCTGTCGGATCCTCGGTAGTATAGTGGTGAGTATCCGCGTCTGTCACATGCGAGACCCGGGCTCAATTCCCGGCCGGGGAGAAGTTTTGCCCTTCGTCTTCGGTGAGCAGTGAGTTGTGTGGTAGCGGGCGAGGTGGCGCGAGATCGCTGTCGGATCCTCGGTAGTATAGTGGTGAGTATCCGCGTCTGTCACATGCGAGACCCGGGTTCAATTCCCGGCCGGGGAGAAGTTTTGCCCTTCGTCTTCGGTGAGCAGTGAGTTGTGTGGTAGCGGGCGAGGTGGCGCGAGATCGCTGTCGGATCCTCGGTAGTATAGTGGTGAGTATCCGCGTCTGTCACATGCGAGACCCGGGTTCAATTCCCGGCCGGGGAGAAGTTTTGCCCTTCGTCTTCGGTGAGCAGTGAGTTGTGTGGTAGCGGGCGAGGTGGCGCGAGATCGCTGTCGGATCCTCGGTAGTATAGTGGTGAGTATCCGCGTCTGTCACATGCGAGACCCGGGCTCAATTCCCGGCCGGAGAGAAGTTTTGCCCTTCGTCTTCGGTGAGCAGTGAGTTGTGTGGTAGCGGGCGAGGTGGCGCGAGATCGCTGTCGGATCCTCGGTAGTATAGTGGTGAGTATCCGCGTCTGTCACATGCGAGACCCGGGTTCAATTCCCGGCCGGGGAGAAGTTTTGCCCTCCGTCTTCGGTGAGCAGTGAGTTGTGTGGTAGCGGGCGACGCCCGGGTTCAATTCCCGGCCGGGGAGAAGTTTTGCCCTTCGTCTTCGGTGAGCAGTGAGTTGTGTGGTAGCGGGCGAGGTGGCGCGAGATCGCTGTCGGATCCTCGGTAGTATAGTGGTGAGTATCCGCGTCTGTCACATGCGAGACCCGGGTTCAATTCCCGGCCGGGGAGAAGTTTTGCCCTCCGTCTTCGGTGAGCAGTGAGTTGTGTGGTAGCGGGCGAGGTGGCGCGAGATCGCTGTCGGATCCTCGGTAGTATAGTGGTGAGTATCCGCGTCTGTCACATGCGAGACCCGGGTTCAATTCCCGGCCGGGGAGAAGTTTTGCCCTCCGTCTTCGGTGAGCAGTGAGTTGTGTGGTAGCGGGCGAGGTGGCGCGAGATCGCTGTCGGATCCTCGGTAGTATAGTGGTGAGTATCCGCGTCTGTCACATGCGAGACCCGGGTTCAATTCCCGGCCGGGGAGAAGTTTTGCCCTTCGTCTTCGGTGAGCAGTGAGTTGTGTGGTAGCGGGCGAGGTGGCGCGAGATCGCTGTCGGATCCTCGGTAGTATAGTGGTGAGTATCCGCGTCTGTCACATGCGAGACCCGGGTTCAATTCCCGGCCGGGGAGAAGTTTTGCCCTTCGTCTTCGGTGAGCAGTGAGTTGTGTGGTAGCGGGCGAGGTGGCGCGAGATCGCTGTCGGATCCTCGGTAGTATAGTGGTGAGTATCCGCGTCTGTCACATGCGAGACCCGGGTTCAATTCCCGGCCGGGGAGAAGTTTTGCCCTCCGTCTTCGGTGAGCAGTGAGTTGTGTGGTAGCGGGCGACGCTCGGGTTCAATACCCGGCCGGGGAGAAGTTTTGCCCTTCGTCTTCGGTGAGCAGTGAGTTGTGTGGTAGCGGGCGAGGTGGCGCGAGATCGCTGTCGGATCCTCGGTAGTATAGTGGTGAGTATCCGCGTCTGTCACATGCGAGACCCGGGTTCAATTCCCGGCCGGGGAGAAGTTTTGCCCTTCGTCTTCGGTGAGCAGTGAGTTGTGTGGTAGCGGGCGAGGTGGCGCGAGATCGCTGTCGGATCCTCGGTAGTATAGTGGTGAGTATCCGCGTCTGTCACATGCGAGACCCGGGCTCAATTCCCGGCCGGAGAGAAGTTTTGCCCTTCGTCTTCGGTGAGCAGTGAGTTGTGTGGTAGCGGGCGAGGTGGCGCGAGATCGCTGTCGGATCCTCGGTAGTATAGTGGTGAGTATCCGCGTCTGTCACATGCGAGACCCGGGTTCAATTCCCGGCCGGGGAGAAGTTTTGCCCTCCGTCTTCGGTGAGCAGTGAGTTGTGTGGTAGCGGGCGACGCCCGGGTTCAATTCCCGGCCGGGGAGAAGTTTTGCCCTTCGTCTTCGGTGAGCAGTGAGTTGTGTGGTAGCGGGCGAGGTGGCGCGAGATCGCTGTCGGATCCTCGGTAGTATAGTGGTGAGTATCCGCGTCTGTCACATGCGAGACCCGGGTTCAATTCCCGGCCGGGGAGAAGTTTTGCCCTCCGTCTTCGGTGAGCAGTGAGTTGTGTGGTAGCGGGCGAGGTGGCGCGAGATCGCTGTCGGATCCTCGGTAGTATAGTGGTGAGTATCCGCGTCTGTCACATGCGAGACCCGGGTTCAATTCCCGGCCGGGGAGAAGTTTTGCCCTCCGTCTTCGGTGAGCAGTGAGTTGTGTGGTAGCGGGCGAGGTGGCGCGAGATCGCTGTCGGATCCTCGGTAGTATAGTGGTGAGTATCCGCGTCTGTCACATGCGAGACCCGGGTTCAATTCCCGGCCGGGGAGAAGTTTTGCCCTTCGTCTTCGGTGAGCAGTGAGTTGTGTGGTAGCGGGCGAGGTGGCGCGAGATCGCTGTCGGATCCTCGGTAGTATAGTGGTGAGTATCCGCGTCTGTCACATGCGAGACCCGGGTTCAATTCCCGGCCGGGGAGAAGTTTTGCCCTTCGTCTTCGGTGAGCAGTGAGTTGTGTGGTAGCGGGCGAGGTGGCGCGAGATCGCTGTCGGATCCTCGGTAGTATAGTGGTGAGTATCCGCGTCTGTCACATGCGAGACCCGGGTTCAATTCCCGGCCGGGGAGAAGTTTTGCCCTCCGTCTTCGGTGAGCAGTGAGTTGTGTGGTAGCGGGCGACGCTCGGGTTCAATACCCGGCCGGGGAGAAGTTTTGCCCTTCGTCTTCGGTGAGCAGTGAGTTGTGTGGTAGCGGGCGAGGTGGCGCGAGATCGCTGTCGGATCCTCGGTAGTATAGTGGTGAGTATCCGCGTCTGTCACATGCGAGACCCGGGTTCAATTCCCGGCCGGGGAGAAGTTTTGCCCTTCGTCTTTGGTGAGCAGTGAGTTGTGTGGTAGCGGGCGAGGTGGCGCGAGATCGCTGTCGGATCCTCGGTAGTATAGTGGTGAGTATCCGCGTCTGTCACATGCGAGACCCGGGTTCAATTCCCGGCCGGGGAGAAGTTTTGCCCTTCGTCTTCGGTGAGCAGTGAGTTGTGTGGTAGCGGGCGAGGTGGCGCGAGATCGCTGTCGGATCCTCGGTAGTATAGTGGTGAGTATCCGCGTCTGTCACATGCGAGACCCGGGTTCAATTCCCCGGCCGGGGAGAAGTTTTGCCCTTCGTCTTCGGTGAGCAGTGAGTTGTGTGGTAGCGGGCGAGGTGGCGCGAGATCGCTGTCGGATCCTCGGTAGTATAGTGGTGAGTATCCGCGTCTGTCACATGCGAGACCCGGGTTCAATTCCCGGCCGGGGAGAAGTTTTGCCCTTCGTCTTCGGTGAGCAGTGAGTTGTGTGGTAGCGGGCGAGGTGGCGCGAGATCGCTGTCGGATCCTCGGTAGTATAGTGGTGAGTATCCGCGTCTGTCACATGCGAGACCCGGGTTCAATTCCCGGCCGGGGAGAAGTTTTGCCCTTCGTCTTCGGTGAGCAGTGAGTTGTGTGGTAGCGGGCGAGGTGGCGCGAGATCGCTGTCGGATCCTCGGTAGTATAGTGGTGAGTATCCGCGTCTGTCACATGCGAGACCCGGGTTCAATTCCCGGCCGGGGAGAAGTTTTTCCCTTCGTCTTCGGTGAGCAGTGAGTTGTGTGGTAGCGGGCGAGGTGGCGCGGGATCGCTGTCGGATCCTCGGTAGTATAGTGGTGAGTATCCGCGTCTGTCACATGCGAGACCCGGGCTCAATTCCCGGCCGGAGAGAAGTTTTGCCCTTCGTCTTCGGTGAGCAGTGAGTTGTGTGGTAGCGGGCGAGGTGGCGCGAGATCGCTGTCGGATCCTCGGTAGTATAGTGGTGAGTATCCGCGTCTGTCACATGCGAGACCCGGGTTCAATTCCCGGCCGGGGAGAAGTTTTGCCCTCCGTCTTCGGTGAGCAGTGAGTTGTGTGGTAGCAGGCGACGCCCGGGTTCAATTCCCGGCCGGGGAGAAGTTTTGCCCTTCGTCTTCGGTGAGCAGTGAGTTGTGTGGTAGCGGGCGAGGTGGCGCGAGATCGCTGTCGGATCCTCGGTAGTATAGTGGTGAGTATCCGCGTCTGTCACATGCGAGACCCGGGTTCAATTCCCGGCCGGGGAGAAGTTTTGCCCTCCGTCTTCGGTGAGCAGTGAGTTGTGTGGTAGCGGGCGAGGTGGCGCGAGATCGCTGTCGGATCCTCGGTAGTATAGTGGTGAGTATCCGCGTCTGTCACATGCGAGACCCGGGTTCAATTCCCGGCCGGGGAGAAGTTTTGCCCTTCGTCTTCGGTGAGCAGTGAGTTGTGTGGTAGCGGGCGAGGTGGCGCGAGATCGCTGTCGGATCCTCGGTAGTATAGTGGTGAGTATCCGCGTCTGTCACATGCGAGACCCGGGTTCAATTCCCGGCCGGGGAGAAGTTTTGCCCTTCGTCTTCGGTGAGCAGTGAGTTGTGTGGTAGCGGGCGAGGTGGCGCGAGATCGCTGTCGGATCCTCGGTAGTATAGTGGTGAGTATCCGCGTCTGTCACATGCGAGACCCGGGTTCAATTCCCGGCCGGGGAGAAGTTTTGCCCTTCGTCTTCGGTGAGCAGTGAGTTGTGTGGTAGCGGGCGAGGTGGCGCGAGATCGCTGTCGGATCCTCGGTAGTATAGTGGTGAGTATCCGCGTCTGTCACATGCGAGACCCGGGTTCAATTCCCGGCCGGGGAGAAGTTTTGCCCTTCGTCTTCGGTGAGCAGTGAGTTGTGTGGTAGCGGGCGAGGTGGCGCGAGATCGCTGTCGGATCCTCGGTAGTATAGTGGTGAGTATCCGCGTCTGTCACATGCGAGACCCGGGTTCAATTCCCGGCCGGGGAGAAGTTTTGCCCTTCGTCTTCGGTGAGCAGTGAGTTGTGTGGTAGCGGGCGAGGTGGCGCGAGATCGCTGTCGGATCCTCGGTAGTATAGTGGTGAGTATCCGCGTCTGTCACATGCGAGACCCGGGCTCAATTCCCGGCCGGAGAGAAGTTTTGCCCTTCGTCTTCGGTGAGCAGTGAGTTGTGTGGTAGCGGGCGAGGTGGCGCGAGATCGCTGTCGGATCCTCGGTAGTATAGTGGTGAGTATCCGCGTCTGTCACATGCGAGACCCGGGTTCAATTCCCGGCCGGGGAGAAGTTTTGCCTTCCGTCTTCGGTGAGCAGTGAGTTGTGTGGTAGCGGGCGACGCCCGGGTTCAATTCCCGGCCGGGGAGAAGTTTTGCCCTTCGTCTTCGGTGAGCAGTGAGTTGTGTGGTAGCGGGCGAGGTGGCGCGAGATCGCTGTCGGATCCTCGGTAGTATAGTGGTGAGTATCCGCGTCTGTCACATGCGAGACCCGGGTTCAATTCCCGGCCGGGGAGAAGTTTTGCCCTCCGTCTTCGGTGAGCAGTGAGCTGTGTGGTAGCGGGCGAGGTGGCGCGAGATCGCTGTCGGATCCTCGGTAGTATAGTGGTGAGTATCCGCGTCTGTCACATGCGAGACCCGGGTTCAATTCCCGGCCGGGGAGAAGTTTTGCCCTCCGTCTTCGGTGAGCAGTGAGTTGTGTGGTAGCGGGCGAGGTGGCGCGAGATCGCTGTCGGATCCTCGGTAGTATAGTGGTGAGTATCCGCGTCTGTCACATGCGAGACCCGGGTTCAATTCCCGGCCGGGGAGAAGTTTTGCCCTTCGTCTTCGGTGAGCAGTGAGTTGTGTGGTAGCGGGCGAGGTGGCGCGAGATCGCTGTCGGATCCTCGGTAGTATAGTGGTGAGTATCCGCGTCTGTCACATGCGAGACCCGGGTTCAATTCCCGGCCGGGGAGAAGTTTTGCCCTTCGTCTTCGGTGAGCAGTGAGTTGTGTGGTAGCGGGCGAGGTGGCGCGAGATCGCTGTCGGATCCTCGGTAGTATAGTGGTGAGTATCCGCGTCTGTCACATGCGAGACCCGGGTTCAATTCCCGGCCGGGGAGAAGTTTTGCCCTCCGTCTTCGGTGAGCAGTGAGTTGTGTGGTAGCGGGCGACGCTCGGGTTCAATACCCGGCCGGGGAGAAGTTTTGCCCTTCGTCTTCGGTGAGCAGTGAGTTGTGTGGTAGCGGGCGAGGTGGCGCGAGATCGCTGTCGGATCCTCGGTAGTATAGTGGTGAGTATCCGCGTCTGTCACATGCGAGACCCGGGTTCAATTCCCGGCCGGGGAGAAGTTTTGCCCTTCGTCTTTGGTGAGCAGTGAGTTGTGTGGTAGCGGGCGAGGTGGCGCGAGATCGCTGTCGGATCCTCGGTAGTATAGTGGTGAGTATCCGCGTCTGTCACATGCGAGACCCGGGTTCAATTCCCCGGCCGGGGAGAAGTTTTGCCCTTCGTCTTCGGTGAGCAGTGAGTTGTGTGGTAGCGGGCGAGGTGGCGCGAGATCGCTGTCGGATCCTCGGTAGTATAGTGGTGAGTATCCGCGTCTGTCACATGCGAGACCCGGGTTCAATTCCCGGCCGGGGAGAAGTTTTGCCCTTCGTCTTCGGTGAGCAGTGAGTTGTGTGGTAGCGGGCGAGGTGGCGCGAGATCGCTGTCGGATCCTCGGTAGTATAGTGGTGAGTATCCGCGTCTGTCACATGCGAGACCCGGGTTCAATTCCCGGCCGGGGAGAAGTTTTGCCCTTCGTCTTCGGTGAGCAGTGAGTTGTGTGGTAGCGGGCGAGGTGGCGCGAGATCGCTGTCGGATCCTCGGTAGTATAGTGGTGAGTATCCGCGTCTGTCACATGCGAGACCCGGGTTCAATTCCCGGCCGGGGAGAAGTTTTTCCCTTCGTCTTCGGTGAGCAGTGAGTTGTGTGGTAGCGGGCGAGGTGGCGCGGGATCGCTGTCGGATCCTCGGTAGTATAGTGGTGAGTATCCGCGTCTGTCACATGCGAGACCCGGGCTCAATTCCCGGCCGGAGAGAAGTTTTGCCCTTCGTCTTCGGTGAGCAGTGAGTTGTGTGGTAGCGGGCGAGGTGGCGCGAGATCGCTGTCGGATCCTCGGTAGTATAGTGGTGAGTATCCGCGTCTGTCACATGCGAGACCCGGGTTCAATTCCCGGCCGGGGAGAAGTTTTGCCCTCCGTCTTCGGTGAGCAGTGAGTTGTGTGGTAGCGGGCGAGGTGGCGCGAGATCGCTGTCGGATCCTCGGTAGTATAGTGGTGAGTATCCGCGTCTGTCACATGCGAGACCCGGGTTCAATTCCCGGCCGGGGAGAAGTTTTGCCCTTCGTCTTCGGTGAGCAGTGAGTTGTGTGGTAGCGGGCGAGGTGGCGCGAGATCGCTGTCGGATCCTCGGTAGTATAGTGGTGAGTATCCGCGTCTGTCACATGCGAGACCCGGGTTCAATTCCCGGCCGGGGAGAAGTTTTGCCCTTCGTCTTCGGTGAGCAGTGAGTTGTGTGGTAGCGGGCGAGGTGGCGCGAGATCGCTGTCGGATCCTCGGTAGTATAGTGGTGAGTATCCGCGTCTGTCACATGCGAGACCCGGGTTCAATTCCCGGCCGGGGAGAAGTTTTGCCCTTCGTCTTCGGTGAGCAGTGAGTTGTGTGGTAGCGGGCGAGGTGGCGCGAGATCGCTGTCGGATCCTCGGTAGTATAGTGGTGAGTATCCGCGTCTGTCACATGCGAGACCCGGGTTCAATTCCCGGCCGGGGAGAAGTTTTGCCCTTCGTCTTCGGTGAGCAGTGAGTTGTGTGGTAGCGGGCGAGGTGGCGCGAGATCGCTGTCGGATCCTCGGTAGTATAGTGGTGAGTATCCGCGTCTGTCACATGCGAGACCCGGGCTCAATTCCCGGCCGGGGAGAAGTTTTGCCCTTCGTCTTCGGTGAGCAGTGAGTTGTGTGGTAGCGGGCGAGGTGGCGCGAGATCGCTGTCGGATCCTCGGTAGTATAGTGGTGAGTATCCGCGTCTGTCACATGCGAGACCCGGGTTCAATTCCCGGCCGGGGAGAAGTTTTTCCCTTCGTCTTCGGTGAGCAGTGAGTTGTGTGGTAGCGGGCGAGGTGGCGCGGGATCGCTGTCGGATCCTCGGTAGTATAGTGGTGAGTATCCGCGTCTGTCACATGCGAGACCCGGGCTCAATTCCCGGCCGGAGAGAAGTTTTGCCCTTCGTCTTCGGTGAGCAGTGAGTTGTGTGGTAGCGGGCGAGGTGGCGCGAGATCGCTGTCGGATCCTCGGTAGTATAGTGGTGAGTATCCGCGTCTGTCACATGCGAGACCCGGGCTCAATTCCCGGCCGGAGAGAAGTTTTGCCCTTCGTCTTCGGTGAGCAGTGAGTTGTGTGGTAGCGGGCGAGGTGGCGCGAGATCGCTGTCGGATCCTCGGTAGTATAGTGGTGAGTATCCGCGTCTGTCACATGCGAGACCCGGGTTCAATTCCCGGCCGGGGAGAAGTTTTTCCCTTCGTCTTCGGTGAGCAGTGAGTTGTGTGGTAGCGGGCGAGGTGGCGCGGGATCGCTGTCGGATCCTCGGTAGTATAGTGGTGAGTATCCGCGTCTGTCACATGCGAGACCCGGGTTCAATTCCCGGCCGGGGAGAAGTTTTGCCCTTCGTCTTCGGTGAGCAGTGAGTTGTGTGGTAGCGGGCGAGGTGGCGCGAGATCGCTGTCGGATCCTCGGTAGTATAGTGGTGAGTATCCGCGTCTGTCACATGCGAGACCCGGGTTCAATTCCCGGCCGGGGAGAAGTTTTGCCCTTCGTCTTCGGTGAGCAGTGAGTTGTGTGGTAGCGGGCGAGGTGGCGCGAGATCGCTGTCGGATCCTCGGTAGTATAGTGGTGAGTATCCGCGTCTGTCACATGCGAGACCCGGGTTCAATTCCCGGCCGGGGAGAAGTTTTGCCCTTCGTCTTCGGTGAGCAGTGAGTTGTGTGGTAGCGGGCGAGGTGGCGCGAGATCGCTGTCGGATCCTCGGTAGTATAGTGGTGAGTATCCGCGTCTGTCACATGCGAGACCCGGGCTCAATTCCCGGCCGGGGAGAAGTTTTGCCCTTCGTCTTCGGTGAGCAGTGAGTTGTGTGGTAGCGGGCGAGGTGGCGCGAGATCGCTGTCGGATCCTCGGTAGTATAGTGGTGAGTATCCGCGTCTGTCACATGCGAGACCCGGGTTCAATTCCCGGCCGGGGAGAAGTTTTTCCCTTCGTCTTCGGTGAGCAGTGAGTTGTGTGGTAGCGGGCGAGGTGGCGCGAGATCGCTGTCGGATCCTCGGTAGTATAGTGGTGAGTATCCGCGTCTGTCACATGCGAGACCCGGGTTCAATTCCCGGCCGGGGAGAAGTTTTTCCCTTCGTCTTCGGTGAGCAGTGAGTTGTGTGGTAGCGGGCGAGGTGGCGCGAGATCGCTGTCGGATCCTCGGTAGTATAGTGGTGAGTATCCGCGTCTGTCACATGCGAGACCCGGGTTCAATTCCCGGCCGGGGAGAAGTTTTGCCCTCCGTCTTCGGTGAGCAGTGAGTTGTGTGGTAGCGGGCGACGCCCGGGTTCAATTCCCGGCCGGGGAGAAGTTTTGCCCTTCGTCTTCGGTGAGCAGTGAGTTGTGTGGTAGCGGGCGAGGTGGCGCGAGATCGCTGTCGGATCCTCGGTAGTATAGTGGTGAGTATCCGCGTCTGTCACATGCGAGACCCGGGTTCAATTCCCGGCCGGGGAGAAGTTTTGCCCTCCGTCTTCGGTGAGCAGTGAGTTGTGTGGTAGCGGGCGAGGTGGCGCGAGATCGCTGTCGGATCCTCGGTAGTATAGTGGTGAGTATCCGCGTCTGTCACATGCGAGACCCGGGTTCAATTCCCGGCCGGGGAGAAGTTTTTCCCTCCGCCTTCGGTGAGCAGTGAGTTGTGTGGTAGCGGGCGAGGTGGCGCGAGATCGCTGTCGGATCCTCGGTAGTATAGTGGTGAGTATCCGCGTCTGTCACATGCGAGACCCGGGTTCAATTCCCGGCCGGGGAGAAGTTTTGCCCTCCGTCTTCGGTGAGCAGTGAGTTGTGTGGTAGCGGGCGAGGTGGCGCGAGATCGCTGTCGGATCCTCGGTAGTATAGTGGTGAGTATCCGCGTCTGTCACATGCGAGACCCGGGTTCAATTCCCGGCCGGGGAGAAGTTTTGCCCTCCGCCTTCGGTGAGCAGTGAGTTGTGTGGTAGCGGGCGAGGTGGCGCGAGATCGCTGTCGGATCCTCGGTAGTATAGTGGTGAGTATCCGCGTCTGTCACATGCGAGACCCGGGTTCAATTCCCGGCCGGGGAGAAGTTTTGCCCTTCGTCTTCGGTGAGCAGTGAGTTGTGTGGTAGCGGGCGAGGTGGCGCGAGATCGCTGTCGGATCCTCGGTAGTATAGTGGTGAGTATCCGCGTCTGTCACCTGCGCGACCCGGGTTCAATTCCCGGCCGGGGAGAAGTTTTGCCCTCCGCCTTCGGTGAGCAGTGAGTTGTGTGGTAGCGGGCGAGGTGGCGCGAGATCGCTGTCGGATCCTCGGTAGTATAGTGGTGAGTATCCGCGTCTGTCACATGCGAGACCCGGGTTCAATTCCCGGCCGGGGAGAAGTTTTGCCCTTCGTCTTCGGTGAGCAGTGAGTTGTGTGGTAGCGGGCGAGGTGGCGCGAGATCGCTGTCGGATCCTCGGTAGTATAGTGGTGAGTATCCGCGTCTGTCACATGCGAGACCCGGGTTCGATTCCCGGCCGGGGAGAAGTTTTGCCCTTCGTCGTCGGTGAGCAGTGAGTTGTGTGGTAGCGGGCGAGGTGGCGCGAGATCGCTGTCGGATCCTCGGTAGTATAGTGGTGAGTATCCGCGTCTGTCACATGCGAGACCCGGGTTCAATTCCCGGCCGGGGAGAAGTTTTGCCCTCCGTCTTCGGTGAGCAGTGAGTTGTGTGGTAGCGGGCGAGGTGGCGCGAGATCGCTGTCGGATCCTCGGTAGTATAGTGGTGAGTATCCGCGTCTGTCACATGCGAGACCCGGGTTCAATTCCCGGCCGGGGAGAAGTTTTGCCCTTCGTCTTCGGTGAGCAGTGAGTTGTGTGGTAGCGGGCGAGGTGGCGCGAGATCGCTGTCGGATCCTCGGTAGTATAGTGGTGAGTATCCGCGTCTGTCACATGCGAGACCCGGGCTCAATTCCCGGCCGGGGAGAAGTTTTGCCCTTCGTCTTCGGTGAGCAGTGAGTTGTGTGGTAGCGGGCGAGGTGGCGCGAGATCGCTGTCGGATCCTCGGTAGTATAGTGGTGAGTATCCGCGTCTGTCACATGCGAGACCCGGGTTCAATTCCCGGCCGGGGAGAAGTTTTGCCCTCCGTCTTCGGTGAGCAGTGAGTTGTGTGGTAGCGGGCGAGGTGGCGCGAGATCGCTGTCGGATCCTCGGTAGTATAGTGGTGAGTATCCGCGTCTGTCACATGCGAGACCCGGGTTCAATTCCCGGCCGGGGAGAAGTTTTGCCCTCCGCCTTCGGTGAGCAGTGAGTTGTGTGGTAGCGGGCGAGGTGGCGCGAGATCGCTGTCGGATCCTCGGTAGTATAGTGGTGAGTATCCGCGTCTGTCACATGCGAGACCCGGGTTCAATTCCCGGCCGGGGAGAAGTTTTGCCCTTCGTCTTCGGTGAGCAGTGAGTTGTGTGGTAGCGGGCGAGGTGGCGCGAGATCGCTGTCGGATCCTCGGTAGTATAGTGGTGAGTATCCGCGTCTGTCACCTGCGCGACCCGGGTTCAATTCCCGGCCGGGGAGAAGTTTTGCCCTCCGCCTTCGGTGAGCAGTGAGTTGTGTGGTAGCGGGCGAGGTGGCGCGAGATCGCTGTCGGATCCTCGGTAGTATAGTGGTGAGTATCCGCGTCTGTCACATGCGAGACCCGGGTTCAATTCCCGGCCGGGGAGAAGTTTTGCCCTTCGTCTTCGGTGAGCAGTGAGTTGTGTGGTAGCGGGCGAGGTGGCGCGAGATCGCTGTCGGATCCTCGGTAGTATAGTGGTGAGTATCCGCGTCTGTCACATGCGAGACCCGGGTTCGATTCCCGGCCGGGGAGAAGTTTTGCCCTTCGTCGTCGGTGAGCAGTGAGTTGTGTGGTAGCGGGCGAGGTGGCGCGAGATCGCTGTCGGATCCTCGGTAGTATAGTGGTGAGTATCCGCGTCTGTCACATGCGAGACCCGGGTTCAATTCCCGGCCGGGGAGAAGTTTTGCCCTTCGTCTTCGGTGAGCAGTGAGTTGTGTGGTAGCGGGCGAGGTGGCGCGAGATCGCTGTCGGATCCTCGGTAGTATAGTGGTGAGTATCCGCGTCTGTCACATGCGAGACCCGGGCTCAATTCCCGGCCGGGGAGAAGTTTTGCCCTTCGTCTTCGGTGAGCAGTGAGTTGTGTGGTAGCGGGCGAGGTGGCGCGAGATCGCTGTCGGATCCTCGGTAGTATAGTGGTGAGTATCCGCGTCTGTCACATGCGAGACCCGGGTTCAATTCCCGGCCGGGGAGAAGTTTTTCCCTTCGTCTTCGGTGAGCAGTGAGTTGTGTGGTAGCGGGCGAGGTGGCGCGGGATCGCTGTCGGATCCTCGGTAGTATAGTGGTGAGTATCCGCGTCTGTCACATGCGAGACCCGGGCTCAATTCCCGGCCGGAGAGAAGTTTTGCCCTTCGTCTTCGGTGAGCAGTGAGTTGTGTGGTAGCGGGCGAGGTGGCGCGAGATCGCTGTCGGATCCTCGGTAGTATAGTGGTGAGTATCCGCGTCTGTCACATGCGAGACCCGGGCTCAATTCCCGGCCGGAGAGAAGTTTTGCCCTTCGTCTTCGGTGAGCAGTGAGTTGTGTGGTAGCGGGCGAGGTGGCGCGAGATCGCTGTCGGATCCTCGGTAGTATAGTGGTGAGTATCCGCGTCTGTCACATGCGAGACCCGGGTTCAATTCCCGGCCGGGGAGAAGTTTTTCCCTTCGTCTTCGGTGAGCAGTGAGTTGTGTGGTAGCGGGCGAGGTGGCGCGGGATCGCTGTCGGATCCTCGGTAGTATAGTGGTGAGTATCCGCGTCTGTCACATGCGAGACCCGGGTTCAATTCCCGGCCGGGGAGAAGTTTTGCCCTTCGTCTTCGGTGAGCAGTGAGTTGTGTGGTAGCGGGCGAGGTGGCGCGAGATCGCTGTCGGATCCTCGGTAGTATAGTGGTGAGTATCCGCGTCTGTCACATGCGAGACCCGGGTTCAATTCCCGGCCGGGGAGAAGTTTTGCCCTTCGTCTTCGGTGAGCAGTGAGTTGTGTGGTAGCGGGCGAGGTGGCGCGAGATCGCTGTCGGATCCTCGGTAGTATAGTGGTGAGTATCCGCGTCTGTCACATGCGAGACCCGGGTTCAATTCCCGGCCGGGGAGAAGTTTTGCCCTTCGTCTTCGGTGAGCAGTGAGTTGTGTGGTAGCGGGCGAGGTGGCGCGAGATCGCTGTCGGATCCTCGGTAGTATAGTGGTGAGTATCCGCGTCTGTCACATGCGAGACCCGGGCTCAATTCCCGGCCGGGGAGAAGTTTTGCCCTTCGTCTTCGGTGAGCAGTGAGTTGTGTGGTAGCGGGCGAGGTGGCGCGAGATCGCTGTCGGATCCTCGGTAGTATAGTGGTGAGTATCCGCGTCTGTCACATGCGAGACCCGGGTTCAATTCCCGGCCGGGGAGAAGTTTTTCCCTTCGTCTTCGGTGAGCAGTGAGTTGTGTGGTAGCGGGCGAGGTGGCGCGAGATCGCTGTCGGATCCTCGGTAGTATAGTGGTGAGTATCCGCGTCTGTCACATGCGAGACCCGGGTTCAATTCCCGGCCGGGGAGAAGTTTTTCCCTTCGTCTTCGGTGAGCAGTGAGTTGTGTGGTAGCGGGCGAGGTGGCGCGAGATCGCTGTCGGATCCTCGGTAGTATAGTGGTGAGTATCCGCGTCTGTCACATGCGAGACCCGGGTTCAATTCCCGGCCGGGGAGAAGTTTTGCCCTCCGTCTTCGGTGAGCAGTGAGTTGTGTGGTAGCGGGCGACGCCCGGGTTCAATTCCCGGCCGGGGAGAAGTTTTGCCCTTCGTCTTCGGTGAGCAGTGAGTTGTGTGGTAGCGGGCGAGGTGGCGCGAGATCGCTGTCGGATCCTCGGTAGTATAGTGGTGAGTATCCGCGTCTGTCACATGCGAGACCCGGGTTCAATTCCCGGCCGGGGAGAAGTTTTGCCCTCCGTCTTCGGTGAGCAGTGAGTTGTGTGGTAGCGGGCGAGGTGGCGCGAGATCGCTGTCGGATCCTCGGTAGTATAGTGGTGAGTATCCGCGTCTGTCACATGCGAGACCCGGGTTCAATTCCCGGCCGGGGAGAAGTTTTTCCCTCCGCCTTCGGTGAGCAGTGAGTTGTGTGGTAGCGGGCGAGGTGGCGCGAGATCGCTGTCGGATCCTCGGTAGTATAGTGGTGAGTATCCGCGTCTGTCACATGCGAGACCCGGGTTCAATTCCCGGCCGGGGAGAAGTTTTGCCCTCCGTCTTCGGTGAGCAGTGAGTTGTGTGGTAGCGGGCGAGGTGGCGCGAGATCGCTGTCGGATCCTCGGTAGTATAGTGGTGAGTATCCGCGTCTGTCACATGCGAGACCCGGGTTCAATTCCCGGCCGGGGAGAAGTTTTGCCCTCCGCCTTCGGTGAGCAGTGAGTTGTGTGGTAGCGGGCGAGGTGGCGCGAGATCGCTGTCGGATCCTCGGTAGTATAGTGGTGAGTATCCGCGTCTGTCACATGCGAGACCCGGGTTCAATTCCCGGCCGGGGAGAAGTTTTGCCCTTCGTCTTCGGTGAGCAGTGAGTTGTGTGGTAGCGGGCGAGGTGGCGCGAGATCGCTGTCGGATCCTCGGTAGTATAGTGGTGAGTATCCGCGTCTGTCACCTGCGCGACCCGGGTTCAATTCCCGGCCGGGGAGAAGTTTTGCCCTCCGCCTTCGGTGAGCAGTGAGTTGTGTGGTAGCGGGCGAGGTGGCGCGAGATCGCTGTCGGATCCTCGGTAGTATAGTGGTGAGTATCCGCGTCTGTCACATGCGAGACCCGGGTTCAATTCCCGGCCGGGGAGAAGTTTTGCCCTTCGTCTTCGGTGAGCAGTGAGTTGTGTGGTAGCGGGCGAGGTGGCGCGAGATCGCTGTCGGATCCTCGGTAGTATAGTGGTGAGTATCCGCGTCTGTCACATGCGAGACCCGGGTTCGATTCCCGGCCGGGGAGAAGTTTTGCCCTTCGTCGTCGGTGAGCAGTGAGTTGTGTGGTAGCGGGCGAGGTGGCGCGAGATCGCTGTCGGATCCTCGGTAGTATAGTGGTGAGTATCCGCGTCTGTCACATGCGAGACCCGGGTTCAATTCCCGGCCGGGGAGAAGTTTTGCCCTCCGTCTTCGGTGAGCAGTGAGTTGTGTGGTAGCGGGCGAGGTGGCGCGAGATCGCTGTCGGATCCTCGGTAGTATAGTGGTGAGTATCCGCGTCTGTCACATGCGAGACCCGGGTTCAATTCCCGGCCGGGGAGAAGTTTTGCCCTTCGTCTTCGGTGAGCAGTGAGTTGTGTGGTAGCGGGCGAGGTGGCGCGAGATCGCTGTCGGATCCTCGGTAGTATAGTGGTGAGTATCCGCGTCTGTCACATGCGAGACCCGGGCTCAATTCCCGGCCGGGGAGAAGTTTTGCCCTTCGTCTTCGGTGAGCAGTGAGTTGTGTGGTAGCGGGCGAGGTGGCGCGAGATCGCTGTCGGATCCTCGGTAGTATAGTGGTGAGTATCCGCGTCTGTCACATGCGAGACCCGGGTTCAATTCCCGGCCGGGGAGAAGTTTTGCCCTCCGTCTTCGGTGAGCAGTGAGTTGTGTGGTAGCGGGCGAGGTGGCGCGAGATCGCTGTCGGATCCTCGGTAGTATAGTGGTGAGTATCCGCGTCTGTCACATGCGAGACCCGGGTTCAATTCCCGGCCGGGGAGAAGTTTTGCCCTCCGCCTTCGGTGAGCAGTGAGTTGTGTGGTAGCGGGCGAGGTGGCGCGAGATCGCTGTCGGATCCTCGGTAGTATAGTGGTGAGTATCCGCGTCTGTCACATGCGAGACCCGGGTTCAATTCCCGGCCGGGGAGAAGTTTTGCCCTTCGTCTTCGGTGAGCAGTGAGTTGTGTGGTAGCGGGCGAGGTGGCGCGAGATCGCTGTCGGATCCTCGGTAGTATAGTGGTGAGTATCCGCGTCTGTCACCTGCGCGACCCGGGTTCAATTCCCGGCCGGGGAGAAGTTTTGCCCTCCGCCTTCGGTGAGCAGTGAGTTGTGTGGTAGCGGGCGAGGTGGCGCGAGATCGCTGTCGGATCCTCGGTAGTATAGTGGTGAGTATCCGCGTCTGTCACATGCGAGACCCGGGTTCAATTCCCGGCCGGGGAGAAGTTTTGCCCTTCGTCTTCGGTGAGCAGTGAGTTGTGTGGTAGCGGGCGAGGTGGCGCGAGATCGCTGTCGGATCCTCGGTAGTATAGTGGTGAGTATCCGCGTCTGTCACATGCGAGACCCGGGTTCGATTCCCGGCCGGGGAGAAGTTTTGCCCTTCGTCGTCGGTGAGCAGTGAGTTGTGTGGTAGCGGGCGAGGTGGCGCGAGATCGCTGTCGGATCCTCGGTAGTATAGTGGTGAGTATCCGCGTCTGTCACATGCGAGACCCGGGTTCAATTCCCGGCCGGGGAGATGTTTTGCCCTCCGTCTTCGGTGAGCAGTGAGTTGTGTGGTAGCGGGCGAGGTGGCGCGAGATCGCTGTCGGATCCTCGGTAGTATAGTGGTGAGTATCCGCGTCTGTCACATGCGAGACCCGGGTTCAATTCCCGGCCGGGGAGAAGTTTTGCCCTTCGTCTTCGGTGAGCAGTGAGTTGTGTGGTAGCGGGCGAGGTGGCGCGAGATCGCTGTCGGATCCTCGGTAGTATAGTGGTGAGTATCCGCGTCTGTCACATGCGAGACCCGGGCTCAATTCCCGGCCGGGGAGAAGTTTTGCCCTTCGTCTTCGGTGAGCAGTGAGTTGTGTGGTAGCGGGCGAGGTGGCGCGAGATCGCTGTCGGATCCTCGGTAGTATAGTGGTGAGTATCCGCGTCTGTCACATGCGAGACCCGGGTTCAATTCCCGGCCGGGGAGAAGTTTTGCCCTCCGTCTTCGGTGAGCAGTGAGTTGTGTGGTAGCGGGCGACGCCCGGGTTCAATTCCCGGCCGGGGAGAAGTTTTGCCCTCCGTCTTCGGTGAGCAGTGAGTTGTGTGGTAGCGGGCGAGGTGGCGCGAGATCGCTGTCGGATCCTCGGTAGTATAGTGGTGAGTATCCGCGTCTGTCACATGCGAGACCCGGGTTCAATTCCCGGCCGGGGAGAAGTTTTGCCCTCCGCCTTCGGTGAGCAGTGAGTTGTGTGGTAGCGGGCGAGGTGGCGCGAGATCGCTGTCGGATCCTCGGTAGTATAGTGGTGAGTATCCGCGTCTGTCACATGCGAGACCCGGGTTCAATTCCCGGCCGGGGAGAAGTTTTGCCCTTCGTCTTCGGTGAGCAGTGAGTTGTGTGGTAGCGGGCGAGGTGGCGCGAGATCGCTGTCGGATCCTCGGTAGTATAGTGGTGAGTATCCGCGTCTGTCACCTGCGCGACCCGGGTTCAATTCCCGGCCGGGGAGAAGTTTTGCCCTCCGCCTTCGGTGAGCAGTGAGTTGTGTGGTAGCGGGCGAGGTGGCGCGAGATCGCTGTCGGATCCTCGGTAGTATAGTGGTGAGTATCCGCGTCTGTCACATGCGAGACCCGGGTTCAATTCCCGGCCGGGGAGAAGTTTTGCCCTTCGTCTTCGGTGAGCAGTGAGTTGTGTGGTAGCGGGCGAGGTGGCGCGAGATCGCTGTCGGATCCTCGGTAGTATAGTGGTGAGTATCCGCGTCTGTCACATGCGAGACCCGGGTTCGATTCCCGGCCGGGGAGAAGTTTTGCCCTTCGTCGTCGGTGAGCAGTGAGTTGTGTGGTAGCGGGCGAGGTGGCGCGAGATCGCTGTCGGATCCTCGGTAGTATAGTGGTGAGTATCCGCGTCTGTCACATGCGAGACCCGGGTTCAATTCCCGGCCGGGGAGAAGTTTTGCCCTCCGTCTTCGGTGAGCAGTGAGTTGTGTGGTAGCGGGCGAGGTGGCGCGAGATCGCTGTCGGATCCTCGGTAGTATAGTGGTGAGTATCCGCGTCTGTCACATGCGAGACCCGGGTTCAATTCCCGGCCGGGGAGAAGTTTTGCCCTTCGTCTTCGGTGAGCAGTGAGTTGTGTGGTAGCGGGCGAGGTGGCGCGAGATCGCTGTCGGATCCTCGGTAGTATAGTGGTGAGTATCCGCGTCTGTCACATGCGAGACCCGGGCTCAATTCCCGGCCGGGGAGAAGTTTTGCCCTTCGTCTTCGGTGAGCAGTGAGTTGTGTGGTAGCGGGCGAGGTGGCGCGAGATCGCTGTCGGATCCTCGGTAGTATAGTGGTGAGTATCCGCGTCTGTCACATGCGAGACCCGGGTTCAATTCCCGGCCGGGGAGAAGTTTTGCCCTCCGTCTTCGGTGAGCAGTGAGTTGTGTGGTAGCGGGCGAGGTGGCGCGAGATCGCTGTCGGATCCTCGGTAGTATAGTGGTGAGTATCCGCGTCTGTCACATGCGAGACCCGGGTTCAATTCCCGGCCGGGGAGAAGTTTTGCCCTCCGCCTTCGGTGAGCAGTGAGTTGTGTGGTAGCGGGCGAGGTGGCGCGAGATCGCTGTCGGATCCTCGGTAGTATAGTGGTGAGTATCCGCGTCTGTCACATGCGAGACCCGGGTTCAATTCCCGGCCGGGGAGAAGTTTTGCCCTTCGTCTTCGGTGAGCAGTGAGTTGTGTGGTAGCGGGCGAGGTGGCGCGAGATCGCTGTCGGATCCTCGGTAGTATAGTGGTGAGTATCCGCGTCTGTCACCTGCGCGACCCGGGTTCAATTCCCGGCCGGGGAGAAGTTTTGCCCTCCGCCTTCGGTGAGCAGTGAGTTGTGTGGTAGCGGGCGAGGTGGCGCGAGATCGCTGTCGGATCCTCGGTAGTATAGTGGTGAGTATCCGCGTCTGTCACATGCGAGACCCGGGTTCAATTCCCGGCCGGGGAGAAGTTTTGCCCTTCGTCTTCGGTGAGCAGTGAGTTGTGTGGTAGCGGGCGAGGTGGCGCGAGATCGCTGTCGGATCCTCGGTAGTATAGTGGTGAGTATCCGCGTCTGTCACATGCGAGACCCGGGTTCGATTCCCGGCCGGGGAGAAGTTTTGCCCTTCGTCGTCGGTGAGCAGTGAGTTGTGTGGTAGCGGGCGAGGTGGCGCGAGATCGCTGTCGGATCCTCGGTAGTATAGTGGTGAGTATCCGCGTCTGTCACATGCGAGACCCGGGTTCAATTCCCGGCCGGGGAGATGTTTTGCCCTCCGTCTTCGGTGAGCAGTGAGTTGTGTGGTAGCGGGCGAGGTGGCGCGAGATCGCTGTCGGATCCTCGGTAGTATAGTGGTGAGTATCCGCGTCTGTCACATGCGAGACCCGGGTTCAATTCCCGGCCGGGGAGAAGTTTTGCCCTTCGTCTTCGGTGAGCAGTGAGTTGTGTGGTAGCGGGCGAGGTGGCGCGAGATCGCTGTCGGATCCTCGGTAGTATAGTGGTGAGTATCCGCGTCTGTCACATGCGAGACCCGGGCTCAATTCCCGGCCGGGGAGAAGTTTTGCCCTTCGTCTTCGGTGAGCAGTGAGTTGTGTGGTAGCGGGCGAGGTGGCGCGAGATCGCTGTCGGATCCTCGGTAGTATAGTGGTGAGTATCCGCGTCTGTCACATGCGAGACCCGGGTTCAATTCCCGGCCGGGGAGAAGTTTTGCCCTCCGTCTTCGGTGAGCAGTGAGTTGTGTGGTAGCGGGCGACGCCCGGGTTCAATTCCCGGCCGGGGAGAAGTTTTGCCCTCCGTCTTCGGTGAGCAGTGAGTTGTGTGGTAGCGGGCGAGGTGGCGCGAGATCGCTGTCGGATCCTCGGTAGTATAGTGGTGAGTATCCGCGTCTGTCACATGCGAGACCCGGGTTCAATTCCCGGCCGGGGAGAAGTTTTGCCCTCCGCCTTCGGTGAGCAGTGAGTTGTGTGGTAGCGGGCGAGGTGGCGCGAGATCGCTGTCGGATCCTCGGTAGTATAGTGGTGAGTATCCGCGTCTGTCACATGCGAGACCCGGGTTCAATTCCCGGCCGGGGAGAAGTTTTGCCCTCCGTCTTCGGTGAGCAGTGAGTTGTGTGGTAGCGGGCGAGGTGGCGCGAGATCGCTGTCGGATCCTCGGTAGTATAGTGGTGAGTATCCGCGTCTGTCACCTGCGCGACCCGGGTTCAATTCCCGGCCGGGGAGAAGTTTTGCCCTCCGCCTTCGGTGAGCAGTGAGTTGTGTGGTAGCGGGCGAGGTGGCGCGAGATCGCTGTCGGATCCTCGGTAGTATAGTGGTGAGTATCCGCGTCTGTCACATGCGAGACCCGGGTTCAATTCCCGGCCGGGGAGAAGTTTTGCCCTTCGTCTTCGGTGAGCAGTGAGTTGTGTGGTAGCGGGCGAGGTGGCGCGAGATCGCTGTCGGATCCTCGGTAGTATAGTGGTGAGTATCCGCGTCTGTCACATGCGAGACCCGGGTTCGATTCCCGGCCGGGGAGAAGTTTTGCCCTTCGTCTTCGGTGAGCAGTGAGTTGTGTGGTAGCGGGCGAGGTGGCGCGAGATCGCTGTCGGATCCTCGGTAGTATAGTGGTGAGTATCCGCGTCTGTCACATGCGAGACCCGGGCTCAATTCCCGGCCGGGGAGAAGTTTTGCCCTTCGTCTTCGGTGAGCAGTGAGTTGTGTGGTAGCGGGCGAGGTGGCGCGAGATCGCTGTCGGATCCTCGGTAGTATAGTGGTGAGTATCCGCGTCTGTCACATGCGAGACCCGGGTTCAATTCCCGGCCGGGGAGATGTTTTGCCCTCCGTCTTCGGTGAGCAGTGAGTTGTGTGGTAGCGGGCGAGGTGGCGCGAGATCGCTGTCGGATCCTCGGTAGTATAGTGGTGAGTATCCGCGTCTGTCACATGCGAGACCCGGGTTCAATTCCCGGCCGGGGAGATGTTTTGCCCTCCGTCTTCGGTGAGCAGTGAGTTGTGTGGTAGCGGGCGAGGTGGCGCGAGATCGCTGTCGGATCCTCGGTAGTATAGTGGTGAGTATCCGCGTCTGTCACATGCGAGACCCGGGTTCAATTCCCGGCCGGGGAGAAGTTTTGCCCTTCGTCTTCGGTGAGCAGTGAGTTGTGTGGTAGCGGGCGAGGTGGCGCGAGATCGCTGTCGGATCCTCGGTAGTATAGTGGTGAGTATCCGCGTCTGTCACATGCGAGACCCGGGCTCAATTCCCGGCCGGGGAGAAGTTTTGCCCTTCGTCTTCGGTGAGCAGTGAGTTGTGTGGTAGCGGGCGAGGTGGCGCGAGATCGCTGTCGGATCCTCGGTAGTATAGTGGTGAGTATCCGCGTCTGTCACATGCGAGACCCGGGTTCAATTCCCGGCCGGGGAGAAGTTTTGCCCTCCGTCTTCGGTGAGCAGTGAGTTGTGTGGTAGCGGGCGACGCCCGGGTTCAATTCCCGGCCGGGGAGAAGTTTTGCCCTTCGTCTTCGGTGAGCAGTGAGTTGTGTGGTAGCGGGCGAGGTGGCGCGAGATCGCTGTCGGATCCTCGGTAGTATAGTGGTGAGTATCCGCGTCTGTCACATGCGAGACCCGGGTTCAATTCCCGGCCGGGGAGAAGTTTTGCCCTCCGTCTTCGGTGAGCAGTGAGTTGTGTGGTAGCGGGCGAGGTGGCGCGAGATCGCTGTCGGATCCTCGGTAGTATAGTGGTGAGTATCCGCGTCTGTCACCTGCGCGACCCGGGTTCAATTCCCGGCCGGGGAGAAGTTTTGCCCTCCGCCTTCGGTGAGCAGTGAGTTGTGTGGTAGCGGGCGAGGTGGCGCGAGATCGCTGTCGGATCCTCGGTAGTATAGTGGTGAGTATCCGCGTCTGTCACATGCGAGACCCGGGTTCAATTCCCGGCCGGGGAGAAGTTTTGCCCTTCGTCTTCGGTGAGCAGTGAGTTGTGTGGTAGCGGGCGAGGTGGCGCGAGATCGCTGTCGGATCCTCGGTAGTATAGTGGTGAGTATCCGCGTCTGTCACATGCGAGACCCGGGTTCGATTCCCGGCCGGGGAGAAGTTTTGCCCTTCGTCGTCGGTGAGCAGTGAGTTGTGTGGTAGCGGGCGAGGTGGCGCGAGATCGCTGTCGGATCCTCGGTAGTATAGTGGTGAGTATCCGCGTCTGTCACATGCGAGACCCGGGTTCAATTCCCGGCCGGGGAGAAGTTTTGCCCTCCGTCTTCGGTGAGCAGTGAGTTGTGTGGTAGCGGGCGAGGTGGCGCGAGATCGCTGTCGGATCCTCGGTAGTATAGTGGTGAGTATCCGCGTCTGTCACATGCGAGACCCGGGTTCAATTCCCGGCCGGGGAGAAGTTTTGCCCTCCGTCTTCGGTGAGCAGTGAGTTGTGTGGTAGCGGGCGAGGTGGCGCGAGATCGCTGTCGGATCCTCGGTAGTATAGTGGTGAGTATCCGCGTCTGTCACCTGCGCGACCCGGGTTCAATTCCCGGCCGGGGAGAAGTTTTGCCCTCCGCCTTCGGTGAGCAGTGAGTTGTGTGGTAGCGGGCGAGGTGGCGCGAGATCGCTGTCGGATCCTCGGTAGTATAGTGGTGAGTATCCGCGTCTGTCACATGCGAGACCCGGGTTCAATTCCCGGCCGGGGAGAAGTTTTGCCCTTCGTCTTCGGTGAGCAGTGAGTTGTGTGGTAGCGGGCGAGGTGGCGCGAGATCGCTGTCGGATCCTCGGTAGTATAGTGGTGAGTATCCGCGTCTGTCACATGCGAGACCCGGGTTCGATTCCCGGCCGGGGAGAAGTTTTGCCCTTCGTCGTCGGTGAGCAGTGAGTTGTGTGGTAGCGGGCGAGGTGGCGCGAGATCGCTGTCGGATCCTCGGTAGTATAGTGGTGAGTATCCGCGTCTGTCACATGCGAGACCCGGGTTCAATTCCCGGCCGGGGAGAAGTTTTGCCCTCCGTCTTCGGTGAGCAGTGAGTTGTGTGGTAGCGGGCGAGGTGGCGCGAGATCGCTGTCGGATCCTCGGTAGTATAGTGGTGAGTATCCGCGTCTGTCACATGCGAGACCCGGGTTCAATTCCCGGCCGGGGAGAAGTTTTGCCCTCCGTCTTCGGTGAGCAGTGAGTTGTGTGGTAGCGGGCGAGGTGGCGCGAGATCGCTGTCGGATCCTCGGTAGTATAGTGGTGAGTATCCGCGTCTGTCACATGCGAGACCCGGGTTCAATTCCCGGCCGGGGAGAAGTTTTGCCCTTCGTCTTCGGTGAGCAGTGAGTTGTGTGGTAGCGGGCGAGGTGGCGCGAGATCGCTGTCGGATCCTCGGTAGTATAGTGGTGAGTATCCGCGTCTGTCACCTGCGCGACCCGGGTTCAATTCCCGGCCGGGGAGAAGTTTTGCCCTCCGCCTTCGGTGAGCAGTGAGTTGTGTGGTAGCGGGCGAGGTGGCGCGAGATCGCTGTCGGATCCTCGGTAGTATAGTGGTGAGTATCCGCGTCTGTCACATGCGAGACCCGGGTTCAATTCCCGGCCGGGGAGAAGTTTTGCCCTCCGTCTTCGGTGAGCAGTGAGTTGTGTGGTAGCGGGCGAGGTGGCGCGAGATCGCTGTCGGATCCTCGGTAGTATAGTGGTGAGTATCCGCGTCTGTCACATGCGAGACCCGGGTTCAATTCCCGGCCGGGGAGAAGTTTTGCCCTTCGTCTTCGGTGAGCAGTGAGTTGTGTGGTAGCGGGCGAGGTGGCGCGAGATCGCTGTCGGATCCTCGGTAGTATAGTGGTGAGTATCCGCGTCTGTCACCTGCGCGACCCGGGTTCAATTCCCGGCCGGGGAGAAGTTTTGCCCTCCGCCTTCGGTGAGCAGTGAGTTGTGTGGTAGCGGGCGAGGTGGCGCGAGATCGCTGTCGGATCCTCGGTAGTATAGTGGTGAGTATCCGCGTCTGTCACATGCGAGACCCGGGTTCAATTCCCGGCCGGGGAGAAGTTTTGCCCTTCGTCTTCGGTGAGCAGTGAGTTGTGTGGTAGCGGGCGAGGTGGCGCGAGATCGCTGTCGGATCCTCGGTAGTATAGTGGTGAGTATCCGCGTCTGTCACATGCGAGACCCGGGTTCGATTCCCGGCCGGGGAGAAGTTTTGCCCTTCGTCGTCGGTGAGCAGTGAGTTGTGTGGTAGCGGGCGAGGTGGCGCGAGATCGCTGTCGGATCCTCGGTAGTATAGTGGTGAGTATCCGCGTCTGTCACATGCGAGACCCGGGTTCAATTCCCGGCCGGGGAGAAGTTTTGCCCTCCGTCTTCGGTGAGCAGTGAGTTGTGTGGTAGCGGGCGAGGTGGCGCGAGATCGCTGTCGGATCCTCGGTAGTATAGTGGTGAGTATCCGCGTCTGTCACATGCGAGACCCGGGTTCAATTCCCGGCCGGGGAGAAGTTTTGCCCTCCGTCTTCGGTGAGCAGTGAGTTGTGTGGTAGCGGGCGAGGTGGCGCGAGATCGCTGTCGGATCCTCGGTAGTATAGTGGTGAGTATCCGCGTCTGTCACATGCGAGACCCGGGTTCAATTCCCGGCCGGGGAGAAGTTTTGCCCTTCGTCTTCGGTGAGCAGTGAGTTGTGTGGTAGCGGGCGAGGTGGCGCGAGATCGCTGTCGGATCCTCGGTAGTATAGTGGTGAGTATCCGCGTCTGTCACCTGCGCGACCCGGGTTCAATTCCCGGCCGGGGAGAAGTTTTGCCCTCCGCCTTCGGTGAGCAGTGAGTTGTGTGGTAGCGGGCGAGGTGGCGCGAGATCGCTGTCGGATCCTCGGTAGTATAGTGGTGAGTATCCGCGTCTGTCACATGCGAGACCCGGGTTCAATTCCCGGCCGGGGAGAAGTTTTGCCCTTCGTCTTCGGTGAGCAGTGAGTTGTGTGGTAGCGGGCGAGGTGGCGCGAGATCGCTGTCGGATCCTCGGTAGTATAGTGGTGAGTATCCGCGTCTGTCACATGCGAGACCCGGGTTCGATTCCCGGCCGGGGAGAAGTTTTGCCCTTCGTCGTCGGTGAGCAGTGAGTTGTGTGGTAGCGGGCGAGGTGGCGCGAGATCGCTGTCGGATCCTCGGTAGTATAGTGGTAAGTATCCGCGTCTGTCACATGCGAGACCCGGGTTCAATTCCCGGCCGGGGAGAAGTTTTGCCCTCCGTCTTCGGTGAGCAGTGAGTTGTGTGGTAGCGGGCGAGGTGGCGCGAGATCGCTGTCGGATCCTCGGTAGTATAGTGGTGAGTATTCGCGTCTGTCACATGCGAGACCCGCGTTCAATTCCCGGCCGGGGAGAAGTTTTGCCCTCCGTCTTCGGTGAGCAGTGAGTTGTGTGGTAGCGGGCGACGCCCGGGTTCAATTCCCGGCCGGGGAGAAGTTTTGCCCTTCGTCTTCGGTGAGCAGTGAGTTGTGTGGTAGCGGGCGAGGTGGCGCGAGATCGCTGTCGGATCCTCGGTAGTATAGTGGTGAGTATCCGCGTCTGTCACATGCGAGACCCGGGTTCAATTCCCGGCCGGGGAGAAGTTTTGCCCTCCGTCTTCGGTGAGCAGTGAGTTGTGTGGTAGCGGGCGAGGTGGCGCGAGATCGCTGTCGGATCCTCGGTAGTATAGTGGTGAGTATCCGCGTCTGTCACATGCGAGACCCGGGTTCAATTCCCGGCCGGGGAGAAGTTTTGCCCTTCGTCTTCGGTGAGCAGTGAGTTGTGTGGTAGCGGGCGAGGTGGCGCGAGATCGCTGTCGGATCCTCGGTAGTATAGTGGTGAGTATCCGCGTCTGTCACATGCGAGACCCGGGTTCAATTCCCGGCCGGGGAGAAGTTTTGCCCTCCGTCTTCGGTGAGCAGTGAGTTGTGTGGTAGCGGGCGAGGTGGCGCGAGATCGCTATCGGATCCTCGGTAGTATAGTGGTGAGTATCCGCGTCTGTCACATGCGAGACCCGGGTTCAATTCCCGGCCGGGGAGAAGTTTTGCCCTCCGTCTTCGGTGAGCAGTGAGTTGTGTGGTAGCGGGCGAGGTGGCGCGAGATCGCTGTCGGATCCTCGGTAGTATAGTGGTGAGTATCCGCGTCTGTCACATGCGAGACCCGGGTTCAATTCCCGGCCGGGGAGAAGTTTTGCCCTTCGTCTTCGGTGAGCAGTGAGTTGTGTGGTAGCGGGCGAGGTGGCGCGAGATCGCTGTCGGATCCTCGGTAGTATAGTGGTGAGTATCCGCGTCTGTCACCTGCGCGACCCGGGTTCAATTCCCGGCCGGGGAGAAGTTTTGCCCTCCGCCTTCGGTGAGCAGTGAGTTGTGTGGTAGCGGGCGAGGTGGCGCGAGATCGCTGTCGGATCCTCGGTAGTATAGTGGTGAGTATCCGCGTCTGTCACATGCGAGACCCGGGTTCAATTCCCGGCCGGGGAGAAGTTTTGCCCTTCGTCGTCGGTGAGCAGTGAGTTGTGTGGTAGCGGGCGAGGTGGCGCGAGATCGCTGTCGGATCCTCGGTAGTATAGTGGTGAGTATCCGCGTCTGTCACATGCGAGACCCGGGTTCAATTCCCGGCCGGGGAGAAGTTTTGCCCTCCGTCTTCGGTGAGCAGTGAGTTGTGTGGTAGCGGGCGAGGTGGCGCGAGATCGCTGTCGGATCCTCGGTAGTATAGTGGTGAGTATCCGCGTCTGTCACATGCGAGACCCGGGTTCAATTCCCGGCCGGGGAGAAGTTTTGCCCTCCGTCTTCGGTGAGCAGTGAGTTGTGTGGTAGCGGGCGACGCCCGGGTTCAATTCCCGGCCGGGGAGAAGTTTTGCCCTTCGTCTTCGGTGAGCAGTGAGTTGTGTGGTAGCGGGCGAGGTGGCGCGAGATCGCTGTCGGATCCTCGGTAGTATAGTGGTGAGTATCCGCGTCTGTCACATGCGAGACCCGGGTTCAATTCCCGGCCGGGGAGAAGTTTTGCCCTCCGTCTTCGGTGAGCAGTGAGTTGTGTGGTAGCGGGCGACGCCCGGGTTCAATTCCCGGCCGGGGAGAAGTTTTGCCCTTCGTCTTCGGTGAGCAGTGAGTTGTGTGGTAGCGGGCGAGGTGGCGCGAGATCGCTGTCGGATCCTCGGTAGTATAGTGGTGAGTATCCGCGTCTGTCACATGCGAGACCCGGGCTCAATTCCCGGCCGGGGAGAAGTTTTGCCCTTCGTCTTCGGTGAGCAGTGAGTTGTGTGGTAGCGGGCGAGGTGGCGCGAGATCGCTGTCGGATCCTCGGTAGTATAGTGGTGAGTATCCGCGTCTGTCACATGCGAGACCCGGGCTCAATTCCCGGCCGGAGAGAAGTTTTGCCCTTCGTCTTCGGTGAGCAGTGAGTTGTGTGGTAGCGGGCGAGGTGGCGCGAGATCGCTGTCGGATCCTCGGTAGTATAGTGGTGAGTATCCGCGTCTGTCACATGCGAGACCCGGGTTCAATTCCCGGCCGGGGAGAAGTTTTGCCCTTCGTCTTCGGTGAGCAGTGAGTTGTGTGGTAGCGGGCGAGGTGGCGCGAGATCGCTGTCGGATCCTCGGTAGTATAGTGGTGAGTATCCGCGTCTGTCACATGCGAGACCCGGGTTCAATTCCCGGCCGGGGAGAAGTTTTGCCCTTCGTCTTCGGTGAGCAGTGAGTTGTGTGGTAGCGGGCGAGGTGGCGCGAGATCGCTGTCGGATCCTCGGTAGTATAGTGGTGAGTATCCGCGTCTGTCACATGCGAGACCCGGGCTCAATTCCCGGCCGGAGAGAAGTTTTGCCCTTCGTCTTCGGTGAGCAGTGAGTTGTGTGGTAGCGGGCGAGGTGGCGCGAGATCGCTGTCGGATCCTCGGTAGTATAGTGGTGAGTATCCGCGTCTGTCACATGCGAGACCCGGGCTCAATTCCCGGCCGGGGAGAAGTTTTGCCCTTCGTCTTCGGTGAGCAGTGAGTTGTGTGGTAGCGGGCGAGGTGGCGCGAGATCGCTGTCGGATCCTCGGTAGTATAGTGGTGAGTATCCGCGTCTGTCACATGCGAGACCCGGGCTCAATTCCCGGCCGGGGAGAAGTTTTGCCCTTCGTCTTCGGTGAGCAGTGAGTTGTGTGGTAGCGGGCGAGGTGGCGCGAGATCGCTGTCGGATCCTCGGTAGTATAGTGGTGAGTATCCGCGTCTGTCACATGCGAGACCCGGGTTCAATTCCCGGCCGGGGAGAAGTTTTGCCCTTCGTCTTCGGTGAGCAGTGAGTTGTGTGGTAGCGGGCGAGGTGGCGCGAGATCGCTGTCGGATCCTCGGTAGTATAGTGGTGAGTATCCGCGTCTGTCACATGCGAGACCCGGGTTCAATTCCCGGCCGGGGAGAAGTTTTGCCCTTCGTCTTCGGTGAGCAGTGAGTTGTGTGGTAGCGGGCGAGGTGGCGCGAGATCGCTGTCGGATCCTCGGTAGTATAGTGGTGAGTATCCGCGTCTGTCACATGCGAGACCCGGGCTCAATTCCCGGCCGGAGAGAAGTTTTGCCCTTCGTCTTCGGTGAGCAGTGAGTTGTGTGGTAGCGGGCGAGGTGGCGCGAGATCGCTGTCGGATCCTCGGTAGTATAGTGGTGAGTATCCGCGTCTGTCACATGCGAGACCCGGGTTCAATTCCCGGCCGGGGAGAAGTTTTGCCCTCCGTCTTCGGTGAGCAGTGAGTTGTGTGGTAGCGGGCGACGCCCGGGTTCAATTCCCGGCCGGGGAGAAGTTTTGCCCTTCGTCTTCGGTGAGCAGTGAGTTGTGTGGTAGCGGGCGAGGTGGCGCGAGATCGCTGTCGGATCCTCGGTAGTATAGTGGTGAGTATCCGCGTCTGTCACATGCGAGACCCGGGTTCAATTCCCGGCCGGGGAGAAGTTTTGCCCTCCGTCTTCGGTGAGCAGTGAGTTGTGTGGTAGCGGGCGAGGTGGCGCGAGATCGCTGTCGGATCCTCGGTAGTATAGTGGTGAGTATCCGCGTCTGTCACATGCGAGACCCGGGTTCAATTCCCGGCCGGGGAGAAGTTTTGCCCTCCGCCTTCGGTGAGCAGTGAGTTGTGTGGTAGCGGGCGAGGTGGCGCGAGATCGCTGTCGGATCCTCGGTAGTATAGTGGTGAGTATCCGCGTCTGTCACATGCGAGACCCGGGTTCAATTCCCGGCCGGGGAGAAGTTTTGCCCTTCGTCTTCGGTGAGCAGTGAGTTGTGTGGTAGCGGGCGAGGTGGCGCGAGATCGCTGTCGGATCCTCGGTAGTATAGTGGTGAGTATCCGCGTCTGTCACCTGCGCGACCCGGGTTCAATTCCCGGCCGGGGAGAAGTTTTGCCCTCCGCCTTCGGTGAGCAGTGAGTTGTGTGGTAGCGGGCGAGGTGGCGCGAGATCGCTGTCGGATCCTCGGTAGTATAGTGGTGAGTATCCGCGTCTGTCACCTGCGCGACCCGGGTTCAATTCCCGGCCGGGGAGAAGTTTTGCCCTTCGTCGTCGGTGAGCAGTGAGTTGTGTGGTAGCGGGCGAGGTGGCGCGAGATCGCTGTCGGATCCTCGGTAGTATAGTGGTGAGTATCCGCGTCTGTCACATGCGAGACCCGGGTTCAATTCCCGGCCGGGGAGAAGTTTTGCCCTTCGTCTTCGGTGAGCAGTGAGTTGTGTGGTAGCGGGCGAGGTGGCGCGAGATCGCTGTCGGATCCTCGGTAGTATAGTGGTGAGTATCCGCGTCTGTCACATGCGAGACCCGGGCTCAATTCCCGGCCGGAGAGAAGTTTTGCCCTTCGTCTTCGGTGAGCAGTGAGTTGTGTGGTAGCGGGCGAGGTGGCGCGAGATCGCTGTCGGATCCTCGGTAGTATAGTGGTGAGTATCCGCGTCTGTCACATGCGAGACCCGGGTTCAATTCCCGGCCGGGGAGAAGTTTTGCCCTCCGTCTTCGGTGAGCAGTGAGTTGTGTGGTAGCGGGCGACGCCCGGGTTCAATTCCCGGCCGGGGAGAAGTTTTGCCCTTCGTCTTCGGTGAGCAGTGAGTTGTGTGGTAGCGGGCGAGGTGGCGCGAGATCGCTGTCGGATCCTCGGTAGTATAGTGGTGAGTATCCGCGTCTGTCACATGCGAGACCCGGGTTCAATTCCCGGCCGGGGAGAAGTTTTGCCCTCCGTCTTCGGTGAGCAGTGAGTTGTGTGGTAGCGGGCGAGGTGGCGCGAGATCGCTGTCGGATCCTCGGTAGTATAGTGGTGAGTATCCGCGTCTGTCACATGCGGGACCCGGGTTCAATTCCCGGCCGGGGAGAAGTTTTGCCCTCCGCCTTCGGTGAGCAGTGAGTTGTGTGGTAGCGGGCGAGGTGGCGCGAGATCGCTGTCGGATCCTCGGTAGTATAGTGGTGAGTATCCGCGTCTGTCACATGCGAGACCCGGGTTCAATTCCCGGCCGGGGAGAAGTTTTGCCCTTCGTCTTCGGTGAGCAGTGAGTTGTGTGGTAGCGGGCGAGGTGGCGCGAGATCGCTGTCGGATCCTCGGTAGTATAGTGGTGAGTATCCGCGTCTGTCACCTGCGCGACCCGGGTTCAATTCCCGGCCGGGGAGAAGTTTTGCCCTCCGCCTTCGGTGAGCAGTGAGTTGTGTGGTAGCGGGCGAGGTGGCGCGAGATCGCTGTCGGATCCTCGGTAGTATAGTGGTGAGTATCCGCGTCTGTCACATGCGAGACCCGGGTTCAATTCCCGGCCGGGGAGAAGTTTTGCCCTTCGTCTTCGGTGAGCAGTGAGTTGTGTGGTAGCGGGCGAGGTGGCGCGAGATCGCTGTCGGATCCTCGGTAGTATAGTGGTGAGTATCCGCGTCTGTCACATGCGAGACCCGGGTTCGATTCCCGGCCGGGGAGAAGTTTTGCCCTTCGTCGTCGGTGAGCAGTGAGTTGTGTGGTAGCGGGCGAGGTGGCGCGAGATCGCTGTCGGATCCTCGGTAGTATAGTGGTGAGTATCCGCGTCTGTCACATGCGAGACCCGGGTTCAATTCCCGGCCGGGGAGAAGTTTTGCCCTCCGTCTTCGGTGAGCAGTGAGTTGTGTGGTAGCGGGCGAGGTGGCGCGAGATCGCTGTCGGATCCTCGGTAGTATAGTGGTGAGTATCCGCGTCTGTCACATGCGAGACCCGGGTTCAATTCCCGGCCGGGGAGAAGTTTTGCCCTCCGTCTTCGGTGAGCAGTGAGTTGTGTGGTAGCGGGCGAGGTGGCGCGAGATCGCTGTCGGATCCTCGGTAGTATAGTGGTGAGTATCCGCGTCTGTCACATGCGAGACCCGGGTTCAATTCCCGGCCGGGGAGAAGTTTTGCCCTTCGTCTTCGGTGAGCAGTGAGTTGTGTGGTAGCGGGCGAGGTGGCTCGAGATCGCTGTCGGATCCTCGGTAGTATAGTGGTGAGTATCCGCGTCTGTCACCTGCGCGACCCGGGTTCAATTCCCGGCCGGGGAGAAGTTTTGCCCTCCGCCTTCGGTGAGCAGTGAGTTGTGTGGTAGCGGGCGAGGTGGCGCGAGATCGCTGTCGGATCCTCGGTAGTATAGTGGTGAGTATCCGCGTCTGTCACATGTGAGACCCGGGTTCAATTCCCGGCCGGGGAGAAGTTTTGCCCTTCGTCTTCGGTGAGCAGTGAGTTGTGTGGTAGCGGGCGAGGTGGCGCGAGATCGCTGTCGGATCCTCGGTAGTATAGTGGTGAGTATCCGCGTCTGTCACATGCGAGACCCGGGTTCAATTCCCGGCCGGGGAGAAGTTTTGCCCTTCGTCTTCGGTGAGCAGTGAGTTGTGTGGTAGCGGGCGAGGTGGCGCGAGATCGCTGTCGGATCCTCGGTAGTATAGTGGTGAGTATCCGCGTCTGTCACATGCGAGACCCGGGTTCAATTCCCGGCCGGGGAGAAGTTTTGCCCTTCGTCTTCGGTGAGCAGTGAGTTGTGTGGTAGCGGGCGAGGTGGCGCGAGATCGCTGTCGGATCCTCGGTAGTATAGTGGTGAGTATCCGCGTCTGTCACATGCGAGACCCGGGTTCAATTCCCGGCCGGGGAGAAGTTTTGCCCTCCGTCTTCGGTGAGCAGTGAGTTGTGTGGTAGCGGGCGACGCCCGGGTTCAATTCCCGGCCGGGGAGAAGTTTTGCCCTTCGTCTTCGGTGAGCAGTGAGTTGTGTGGTAGCGGGCGAGGTGGCGCGAGATCGCTGTCGGATCCTCGGTAGTATAGTGGTGAGTATCCGCGTCTGTCACATGCGAGACCCGGGTTCAATTCCCGGCCGGGGAGAAGTTTTGCCCTCCGTCTTCGGTGAGCAGTGAGTTGTGTGGTAGCGGGCGAGGTGGCGCGAGATCGCTGTCGGATCCTCGGTAGTATAGTGGTGAGTATCCGCGTCTGTCACATGCGAGACCCGGGTTCAATTCCCGGCCGGGGAGAAGTTTTGCCCTCCGCCTTCGGTGAGCAGTGAGTTGTGTGGTAGCGGGCGAGGTGGCGCGAGATCGCTGTCGGATCCTCGGTAGTATAGTGGTGAGTATCCGCGTCTGTCACATGCGAGACCCGGGCTCAATTCCCGGCCGGGGAGAAGTTTTGCCCTTCGTCTTCGGTGAGCAGTGAGTTGTGTGGTAGCGGGCGAGGTGGCGCGAGATCGCTGTCGGATCCTCGGTAGTATAGTGGTGAGTATCCGCGTCTGTCACATGCGAGACCCGGGTTCAATTCCCGGCCGGGGAGAAGTTTTGCCCTTCGTCTTCGGTGAGCAGTGAGTTGTGTGGTAGCGGGCGAGGTGGCGCGAGATCGCTGTCGGATCCTCGGTAGTATAGTGGTGAGTATCCGCGTCTGTCACATGCGAGACCCGGGTTCAATTCCCGGCCGGGGAGAAGTTTTGCCCTTCGTCTTCGGTGAGCAGTGAGTTGTGTGGTAGCGGGCGAGGTGGCGCGAGATCGCTGTCGGATCCTCGGTAGTATAGTGGTGAGTATCCGCGTCTGTCACATGCGAGACCCGGGCTCAATTCCCGGCCGGAGAGAAGTTTTGCCCTTCGTCTTCGGTGAGCAGTGAGTTGTGTGGTAGCGGGCGAGGTGGCGCGAGATCGCTGTCGGATCCTCGGTAGTATAGTGGTGAGTATCCGCGTCTGTCACATGCGAGACCCGGGTTCAATTCCCGGCCGGGGAGAAGTTTTGCCCTCCGTCTTCGGTGAGCAGTGAGTTGTGTGGTAGCGGGCGACGCCCGGGTTCAATTCCCGGCCGGGGAGAAGTTTTGCCCTTCGTCTTCGGTGAGCAGTGAGTTGTGTGGTAGCGGGCGAGGTGGCGCGAGATCGCTGTCGGATCCTCGGTAGTATAGTGGTGAGTATCCGCGTCTGTCACATGCGAGACCCGGGTTCAATTCCCGGCCGGGGAGAAGTTTTGCCCTCCGTCTTCGGTGAGCAGTGAGTTGTGTGGTAGCGGGCGAGGTGGCGCGAGATCGCTGTCGGATCCTCGGTAGTATAGTGGTGAGTATCCGCGTCTGTCACATGCGAGACCCGGGTTCAATTCCCGGCCGGGGAGAAGTTTTGCCCTCCGCCTTCGGTGAGCAGTGAGTTGTGTGGTAGCGGGCGAGGTGGCGCGAGATCGCTGTCGGATCCTCGGTAGTATAGTGGTGAGTATCCGCGTCTGTCACATGCGAGACCCGGGTTCAATTCCCGGCCGGGGAGAAGTTTTGCCCTTCGTCTTCGGTGAGCAGTGAGTTGTGTGGTAGCGGGCGAGGTGGCGCGAGATCGCTGTCGGATCCTCGGTAGTATAGTGGTGAGTATCCGCGTCTGTCACCTGCGCGACCCGGGTTCAATTCCCGGCCGGGGAGAAGTTTTGCCCTCCGCCTTCGGTGAGCAGTGAGTTGTGTGGTAGCGGGCGAGGTGGCGCGAGATCGCTGTCGGATCCTCGGTAGTATAGTGGTGAGTATCCGCGTCTGTCACCTGCGCGACCCGGGTTCAATTCCCGGCCGGGGAGAAGTTTTGCCCTTCGTCGTCGGTGAGCAGTGAGTTGTGTGGTAGCGGGCGAGGTGGCGCGAGATCGCTGTCGGATCCTCGGTAGTATAGTGGTGAGTATCCGCGTCTGTCACATGCGAGACCCGGGTTCAATTCCCGGCCGGGGAGAAGTTTTGCCCTTCGTCTTCGGTGAGCAGTGAGTTGTGTGGTAGCGGGCGAGGTGGCGCGAGATCGCTGTCGGATCCTCGGTAGTATAGTGGTGAGTATCCGCGTCTGTCACATGCGAGACCCGGGCTCAATTCCCGGCCGGAGAGAAGTTTTGCCCTTCGTCTTCGGTGAGCAGTGAGTTGTGTGGTAGCGGGCGAGGTGGCGCGAGATCGCTGTCGGATCCTCGGTAGTATAGTGGTGAGTATCCGCGTCTGTCACATGCGAGACCCGGGTTCAATTCCCGGCCGGGGAGAAGTTTTGCCCTCCGTCTTCGGTGAGCAGTGAGTTGTGTGGTAGCGGGCGACGCCCGGGTTCAATTCCCGGCCGGGGAGAAGTTTTGCCCTTCGTCTTCGGTGAGCAGTGAGTTGTGTGGTAGCGGGCGAGGTGGCGCGAGATCGCTGTCGGATCCTCGGTAGTATAGTGGTGAGTATC
The DNA here is from genome assembly GCA_947359475.1 of Heligmosomoides polygyrus bakeri. Classification (NCBI taxonomy): domain Eukaryota; kingdom Metazoa; phylum Nematoda; class Chromadorea; order Rhabditida; family Heligmosomidae; genus Heligmosomoides; species Heligmosomoides polygyrus. Next base: position 98,928,881 of record OX375867.1, on the reverse strand, counting down.
CGCGTCTGTCACATGCGAGACCCGGGTTCAATTCCCGGCCGGGGAGAAGTTTTGCCCTCCGTCTTCGGTGAGCAGTGAGTTGTGTGGTAGCGGGCGAGGTGGCGCGAGATCGCTGTCGGATCCTCGGTAGTATAGTGGTGAGTATCCGCGTCTGTCACATGCGGGACCCGGGTTCAATTCCCGGCCGGGGAGAAGTTTTGCCCTCCGCCTTCGGTGAGCAGTGAGTTGTGTGGTAGCGGGCGAGGTGGCGCGAGATCGCTGTCGGATCCTCGGTAGTATAGTGGTGAGTATCCGCGTCTGTCACATGCGAGACCCGGGTTCAATTCCCGGCCGGGGAGAAGTTTTGCCCTTCGTCTTCGGTGAGCAGTGAGTTGTGTGGTAGCGGGCGAGGTGGCGCGAGATCGCTGTCGGATCCTCGGTAGTATAGTGGTGAGTATCCGCGTCTGTCACCTGCGCGACCCGGGTTCAATTCCCGGCCGGGGAGAAGTTTTGCCCTCCGCCTTCGGTGAGCAGTGAGTTGTGTGGTAGCGGGCGAGGTGGCGCGAGATCGCTGTCGGATCCTCGGTAGTATAGTGGTGAGTATCCGCGTCTGTCACATGCGAGACCCGGGTTCAATTCCCGGCCGGGGAGAAGTTTTGCCCTTCGTCTTCGGTGAGCAGTGAGTTGTGTGGTAGCGGGCGAGGTGGCGCGAGATCGCTGTCGGATCCTCGGTAGTATAGTGGTGAGTATCCGCGTCTGTCACATGCGAGACCCGGGTTCGATTCCCGGCCGGGGAGAAGTTTTGCCCTTCGTCGTCGGTGAGCAGTGAGTTGTGTGGTAGCGGGCGAGGTGGCGCGAGATCGCTGTCGGATCCTCGGTAGTATAGTGGTGAGTATCCGCGTCTGTCACATGCGAGACCCGGGTTCAATTCCCGGCCGGGGAGAAGTTTTGCCCTCCGTCTTCGGTGAGCAGTGAGTTGTGTGGTAGCGGGCGAGGTGGCGCGAGATCGCTGTCGGATCCTCGGTAGTATAGTGGTGAGTATCCGCGTCTGTCACATGCGAGACCCGGGTTCAATTCCCGGCCGGGGAGAAGTTTTGCCCTCCGTCTTCGGTGAGCAGTGAGTTGTGTGGTAGCGGGCGAGGTGGCGCGAGATCGCTGTCGGATCCTCGGTAGTATAGTGGTGAGTATCCGCGTCTGTCACATGCGAGACCCGGGTTCAATTCCCGGCCGGGGAGAAGTTTTGCCCTTCGTCTTCGGTGAGCAGTGAGTTGTGTGGTAGCGGGCGAGGTGGCTCGAGATCGCTGTCGGATCCTCGGTAGTATAGTGGTGAGTATCCGCGTCTGTCACCTGCGCGACCCGGGTTCAATTCCCGGCCGGGGAGAAGTTTTGCCCTCCGCCTTCGGTGAGCAGTGAGTTGTGTGGTAGCGGGCGAGGTGGCGCGAGATCGCTGTCGGATCCTCGGTAGTATAGTGGTGAGTATCCGCGTCTGTCACATGTGAGACCCGGGTTCAATTCCCGGCCGGGGAGAAGTTTTGCCCTTCGTCTTCGGTGAGCAGTGAGTTGTGTGGTAGCGGGCGAGGTGGCGCGAGATCGCTGTCGGATCCTCGGTAGTATAGTGGTGAGTATCCGCGTCTGTCACATGCGAGACCCGGGTTCAATTCCCGGCCGGGGAGAAGTTTTGCCCTTCGTCTTCGGTGAGCAGTGAGTTGTGTGGTAGCGGGCGAGGTGGCGCGAGATCGCTGTCGGATCCTCGGTAGTATAGTGGTGAGTATCCGCGTCTGTCACATGCGAGACCCGGGTTCAATTCCCGGCCGGGGAGAAGTTTTGCCCTTCGTCTTCGGTGAGCAGTGAGTTGTGTGGTAGCGGGCGAGGTGGCGCGAGATCGCTGTCGGATCCTCGGTAGTATAGTGGTGAGTATCCGCGTCTGTCACATGCGAGACCCGGGTTCAATTCCCGGCCGGGGAGAAGTTTTGCCCTCCGTCTTCGGTGAGCAGTGAGTTGTGTGGTAGCGGGCGACGCCCGGGTTCAATTCCCGGCCGGGGAGAAGTTTTGCCCTTCGTCTTCGGTGAGCAGTGAGTTGTGTGGTAGCGGGCGAGGTGGCGCGAGATCGCTGTCGGATCCTCGGTAGTATAGTGGTGAGTATCCGCGTCTGTCACATGCGAGACCCGGGTTCAATTCCCGGCCGGGGAGAAGTTTTGCCCTCCGTCTTCGGTGAGCAGTGAGTTGTGTGGTAGCGGGCGAGGTGGCGCGAGATCGCTGTCGGATCCTCGGTAGTATAGTGGTGAGTATCCGCGTCTGTCACATGCGAGACCCGGGTTCAATTCCCGGCCGGGGAGAAGTTTTGCCCTCCGCCTTCGGTGAGCAGTGAGTTGTGTGGTAGCGGGCGAGGTGGCGCGAGATCGCTGTCGGATCCTCGGTAGTATAGTGGTGAGTATCCGCGTCTGTCACATGCGAGACCCGGGTTCAATTCCCGGCCGGGGAGAAGTTTTGCCCTTCGTCTTCGGTGAGCAGTGAGTTGTGTGGTAGCGGGCGAGGTGGCGCGAGATCGCTGTCGGATCCTCGGTAGTATAGTGGTGAGTATCCGCGTCTGTCACCTGCGCGACCCGGGTTCAATTCCCGGCCGGGGAGAAGTTTTGCCCTCCGCCTTCGGTGAGCAGTGAGTTGTGTGGTAGCGGGCGAGGTGGCGCGAGATCGCTGTCGGATCCTCGGTAGTATAGTGGTGAGTATCCGCGTCTGTCACATGCGAGACCCGGGTTCAATTCCCGGCCGGGGAGAAGTTTTGCCCTTCGTCTTCGGTGAGCAGTGAGTTGTGTGGTAGCGGGCGAGGTGGCGCGAGATCGCTGTCGGATCCTCGGTAGTATAGTGGTGAGTATCCGCGTCTGTCACATGCGAGACCCGGGTTCGATTCCCGGCCGGGGAGAAGTTTTGCCCTTCGTCGTCGGTGAGCAGTGAGTTGTGTGGTAGCGGGCGAGGTGGCGCGAGATCGCTGTCGGATCCTCGGTAGTATAGTGGTGAGTATCCGCGTCTGTCACATGCGAGACCCGGGTTCAATTCCCGGCCGGGGAGAAGTTTTGCCCTCCGTCTTCGGTGAGCAGTGAGTTGTGTGGTAGCGGGCGAGGTGGCGCGAGATCGCTGTCGGATCCTCGGTAGTATAGTGGTGAGTATCCGCGTCTGTCACATGCGAGACCCGGGTTCGATTCCCGGCCGGGGAGAAGTTTTGCCCTTCGTCGTCGGTGAGCAGTGAGTTGTGTGGTAGCGGGCGAGGTGGCGCGAGATCGCTGTCGGATCCTCGGTAGTATAGTGGTGAGTATCCGCGTCTGTCACATGCGAGACCCGGGTTCAATTCCCGGCCGGGGAGAAGTTTTGCCCTTCGTCTTCGGTGAGCAGTGAGTTGTGTGGTAGCGGGCGAGGTGGCGCGAGATCGCTGTCGGATCCTCGGTAGTATAGTGGTGAGTATCCGCGTCTGTCACATGCGAGACCCGGGTTCGATTCCCGGCCGGGGAGAAGTTTTGCCCTTCGTCGTCGGTGAGCAGTGAGTTGTGTGGTAGCGGGCGAGGTGGCGCGAGATCGCTGTCGGATCCTCGGTAGTATAGTGGTGAGTATCCGCGTCTGTCACATGCGAGACCCGGGTTCAATTCCCGGCCGGGGAGAAGTTTTGCCCTCCGTCTTCGGTGAGCAGTGAGTTGTGTGGTAGCGGGCGAGGTGGCGCGAGATCGCTGTCGGATCCTCGGTAGTATAGTGGTGAGTATCCGCGTCTGTCACATGCGAGACCCGGGTTCAATTCCCGGCCGGGGAGAAGTTTTGCCCTCCGTCTTCGGTGAGCAGTGAGTTGTGTGGTAGCGGGCGAGGTGGCGCGAGATCGCTGTCGGATCCTCGGTAGTATAGTGGTGAGTATCCGCGTCTGTCACATGCGAGACCCGGGTTCAATTCCCGGCCGGGGAGAAGTTTTGCCCTTCGTCTTCGGTGAGCAGTGAGTTGTGTGGTAGCGGGCGAGGTGGCGCGAGATCGCTGTCGGATCCTCGGTAGTATAGTGGTGAGTATCCGCGTCTGTCACATGCGAGACCCGGGTTCAATTCCCGGCCGGGGAGAAGTTTTGCCCTTCGTCTTCGGTGAGCAGTGAGTTGTGTGGTAGCGGGCGAGGTGGCGCGAGATCGCTGTCGGATCCTCGGTAGTATAGTGGTGAGTATCCGCGTCTGTCACATGCGAGACCCGGGTTCAATTCCCGGCCGGGGAGAAGTTTTGCCCTTCGTCTTCGGTGAGCAGTGAGTTGTGTGGTAGCGGGCGAGGTGGCGCGAGATCGCTGTCGGATCCTCGGTAGTATAGTGGTGAGTATCCGCGTCTGTCACATGCGAGACCCGGGTTCAATTCCCGGCCGGGGAGAAGTTTTGCCCTTCGTCTTCGGTGAGCAGTGAGTTGTGTGGTAGCGGGCGAGGTGGCGCGAGATCGCTGTCGGATCCTCGGTAGTATAGTGGTGAGTATCCGCGTCTGTCACATGCGGGACCCGGGTTCAATTCCCGGCCGGGGAGAAGTTTTGCCCTCCGTCTTCGGTGAGCAGTGAGTTGTGTGGTAGCGGGCGAGGTGGCGCGAGATCGCTGTCGGATCCTCGGTAGTATAGTGGTGAGTATCCGCGTCTGTCACATGCGAGACCCGGGTTCAATTCCCGGCCGGGGAGAAGTTTTGCCCTTCGTCTTCGGTGAGCAGTGAGTTGTGTGGTAGCGGGCGAGGTGGCGCGAGATCGCTGTCGGATCCTCGGTAGTATAGTGGTGAGTATCCGCGTCTGTCACATGCGAGACCCGGGTTCAATTCCCGGCCGGGGAGAAGTTTTGCCCTTCGTCTTCGGTGAGCAGTGAGTTGTGTGGTAGCGGGCGAGGTGGCGCGAGATCGCTGTCGGATCCTCGGTAGTATAGTGGTGAGTATCCGCGTCTGTCACATGCGAGACCCGGGTTCAATTCCCGGCCGGGGAGAAGTTTTGCCCTTCGTCTTCGGTGAGCAGTGAGTTGTGTGGTAGCGGGCGAGGCCCGGGTTCAATTCCCGGCCGGGGAGAAGTTTTGCCCTTCGTCTTCGGTGAGCAGTGAGTTGTGTGGTAGCGGGCGAGGTGGCGCGAGATCGCTGTCGGATCCTCGGTAGTATAGTGGTGAGTATCCGCGTCTGTCACATGCGAGACCCGGGTTCAATTCCCGGCCGGGGAGAAGTTTTGCCCTCCGTCTTCGGTGAGCAGTGAGTTGTGTGGTAGCGGGCGACGCCCGGGTTCAATTCCCGGCCGGGGAGAAGTTTTGCCCTTCGTCTTCGGTGAGCAGTGAGTTGTGTGGTAGCGGGCGAGGTGGCGCGAGATCGCTGTCGGATCCTCGGTAGTATAGTGGTGAGTATCCGCGTCTGTCACATGCGAGACCCGGGTTCAATTCCCGGCCGGGGAGAAGTTTTGCCCTTCGTCTTCGGTGAGCAGTGAGTTGTGTGGTAGCGGGCGAGGTGGCGCGAGATCGCTGTCGGATCCTCGGTAGTATAGTGGTGAGTATCCGCGTCTGTCACATGCGAGACCCGGGTTCAATTCCCGGCCGGGGAGAAGTTTTGCCCTCCGTCTTCGGTGAGCAGTGAGTTGTGTGGTAGCGGGCGACGCCCGGGTTCAATTCCCGGCCGGGGAGAAGTTTTGCCCTTCGTCTTCGGTGAGCAGTGAGTTGTGTGGTAGCGGGCGAGGTGGCGCGAGATCGCTGTCGGATCCTCGGTAGTATAGTGGTGAGTATCCGCGTCTGTCACATGCGAGACCCGGGTTCAATTCCCGGCCGGGGAGAAGTTTTGCCCTTCGTCTTCGGTGAGCAGTGAGTTGTGTGGTAGCGGGCGAGGTGGCGCGAGATCGCTGTCGGATCCTCGGTAGTATAGTGGTGAGTATCCGCGTCTGTCACATGCGAGACCCGGGTTCAATTCCCGGCCGGGGAGAAGTTTTGCCCTCCGTCTTCGGTGAGCAGTGAGTTGTGTGGTAGCGGGCGACGCCCGGGTTCAATTCCCGGCCGGGGAGAAGTTTTGCCCTTCGTCTTCGGTGAGCAGTGAGTTGTGTGGTAGCGGGCGAGGTGGCGCGAGATCGCTGTCGGATCCTCGGTAGTATAGTGGTGAGTATCCGCGTCTGTCACATGCGAGACCCGGGTTCAATTCCCGGCCGGGGAGAAGTTTTGCCCTTCGTCTTCGGTGAGCAGTGAGTTGTGTGGTAGCGGGCGAGGTGGCGCGAGATCGCTGTCGGATCCTCGGTAGTATAGTGGTGAGTATCCGCGTCTGTCACATGCGAGACCCGGGTTCAATTCCCGGCCGGGGAGAAGTTTTGCCCTTCGTCTTCGGTGAGCAGTGAGTTGTGTGGTAGCGGGCGAGGTGGCGCGAGATCGCTGTCGGATCCTCGGTAGTATAGTGGTGAGTATCCGCGTCTGTCACATGCGAGACCCGGGTTCAATTCCCGGCCGGGGAGAAGTTTTGCCCTTCGTCTTCGGTGAGCAGTGAGTTGTGTGGTAGCGGGCGAGGTGGCGCGAGATCGCTGTCGGATCCTCGGTAGTATAGTGGTGAGTATCCGCGTCTGTCACATGCGAGACCCGGGTTCAATTCCCGGCCGGGGAGAAGTTTTGCCCTTCGTCTTCGGTGAGCAGTGAGTTGTGTGGTAGCGGGCGAGGTGGCGCGAGATCGCTGTCGGATCCTCGGTAGTATAGTGGTGAGTATCCGCGTCTGTCACATGCGGGACCCGGGTTCAATTCCCGGCCGGGGAGAAGTTTTGCCCTCCGTCTTCGGTGAGCAGTGAGTTGTGTGGTAGCGGGCGAGGTGGCGCGAGATCGCTGTCGGATCCTCGGTAGTATAGTGGTGAGTATCCGCGTCTGTCACATGCGAGACCCGGGTTCAATTCCCGGCCGGGGAGAAGTTTTGCCCTTCGTCTTCGGTGAGCAGTGAGTTGTGTGGTAGCGGGCGAGGTGGCGCGAGAGCGCTGTCGGATCCTCGGTAGTATAGTGGTGAGTATCCGCGTCTGTCACATGCGAGACCCGGGTTCAATTCCCGGCCGGAGAGAAGTTTTGCCCTTCGTCTTCGGTGAGCAGTGAGTTGTGTGGTAGCGGGCGAGGTGGCGCGAGATCGCTGTCGGATCCTCGGTAGTATAGTGGTGAGTATCCGCGTCTGTCACATGCGAGACCCGGGTTCAATTCCCGGCCGGGGAGAAGTTTTGCCCTTCGTCTTCGGTGAGCAGTGAGTTGTGTGGTAGCGGGCGAGGTGGCGCGAGATCGCCGTCGGATCCTCAGTAGTATAGTGGTGAGTATCCGCGTCTGTCACATGCGAGACCCGGGTTCAATTCCCGGCCGGGGAGAAGTTTTGCCCTCCGCCTTCGGTGAGCAGTGAGTTGTGTGGTAGCGGGCGAGGTGGCGCGAGATCGCTGTCGGATCCTCGGTAGTATAGTGGTGAGTATCCGCGTCTGTCACATGCGAGACCCGGGTTCAATTCCCGGCCGGGGAGAAGTTTTGCCCTTCGTCTTCGGTGAGCAGTGAGTTGTGTGGTAGCGGGCGAGGTGGCGCGAGATCGCTGTCGGATCCTCGGTAGTATAGTGGTGAGTATCCGCGTCTGTCACATGCGAGACCCGGGTTCAATTCCCGGCCGGGGAGAAGTTTTGCCCTCCGTCTTCGGTGAGCAGTGAGTTGTGTGGTAGCGGGCGAGGTGGCGCGAGATCGCTGTCGGATCCTCGGTAGTATAGTGGTGAGTATCCGCGTCTGTCACATGTGAGACCCGGGTTCAATTCCCGGCCGGGGAGAAGTTTTGCCCTTGGTCTTCGGTGAGCAGTGAGTTGTGTGGTAGCGGGCGAGGTGGCGCGAGATCGCTGTCGGATCCTCGGTAGTATAGTGGTGAGTATCCGCGTCTGTCACATGCGAGACCCGGGTTCAATTCCCGGCCGGGGAGAAGTTTTGCCCTTCGTCTTCGGTGAGCAGTGAGTTGTGTGGTAGCGGGCGACGCCCGGGTTCAATTCCCGGCCGGGGAGAAGTTTTGCCCTTCGTCTTCGGTGAGCAGTGAGTTGTGTGGTAGCGGGCGAGGTGGCGCGAGATCGCTGTCGGATCCTCGGTAGTATAGTGGTGAGTATCCGCGTCTGTCACATGCGAGACCCGGGTTCAATTCCCGGCCGGGGAGAAGTTTTGCCCTCCGTCTTCGGTGAGCAGTGAGTTGTGTGGTAGCGGGCGACGCCCGGGTTCAATTCCCGGCCGGGGAGAAGTTTTGCCCTTCGTCTTCGGTGAGCAGTGAGTTGTGTGGTAGCGGGCGAGGTGGCGCGAGATCGCTGTCGGATCCTCGGTAGTATAGTGGTGAGTATCCGCGTCTGTCACATGCGAGACCCGGGTTCAATTCCCGGCCGGGGAGAAGTTTTGCCCTTCGTCTTCGGTGAGCAGTGAGTTGTGTGGTAGCGGGCGAGGTGGCGCGAGATCGCTGTCGGATCCTCGGTAGTATAGTGGTGAGTATCCGCGTCTGTCACATGCGAGACCCGGGTTCAATTCCCGGCCGGGGAGAAGTTTTGCCCTCCGTCTTCGGTGAGCAGTGAGTTGTGTGGTAGCGGGCGACGCCCGGGTTCAATTCCCGGCCGGGGAGAAGTTTTGCCCTTCGTCTTCGGTGAGCAGTGAGTTGTGTGGTAGCGGGCGAGGTGGCGCGAGATCGCTGTCGGATCCTCGGTAGTATAGTGGTGAGTATCCGCGTCTGTCACATGCGAGACCCGGGTTCAATTCCCGGCCGGGGAGAAGTTTTGCCCTTCGTCTTCGGTGAGCAGTGAGTTGTGTGGTAGCGGGCGAGGTGGCGCGAGATCGCTGTCGGATCCTCGGTAGTATAGTGGTGAGTATCCGCGTCTGTCACATGCGAGACCCGGGTTCAATTCCCGGCCGGGGAGAAGTTTTGCCCTCCGTCTTCGGTGAGCAGTGAGTTGTGTGGTAGCGGGCGACGCCCGGGTTCAATTCCCGGCCGGGGAGAAGTTTTGCCCTTCGTCTTCGGTGAGCAGTGAGTTGTGTGGTAGCGGGCGAGGTGGCGCGAGATCGCTGTCGGATCCTCGGTAGTATAGTGGTGAGTATCCGCGTCTGTCACATGCGAGACCCGGGTTCAATTCCCGGCCGGGGAGAAGTTTTGCCCTTCGTCTTCGGTGAGCAGTGAGTTGTGTGGTAGCGGGCGAGGTGGCGCGAGATCGCTGTCGGATCCTCGGTAGTATAGTGGTGAGTATCCGCGTCTGTCACATGCGAGACCCGGGTTCAATTCCCGGCCGGGGAGAAGTTTTGCCCTTCGTCTTCGGTGAGCAGTGAGTTGTGTGGTAGCGGGCGAGGTGGCGCGAGATCGCTGTCGGATCCTCGGTAGTATAGTGGTGAGTATCCGCGTCTGTCACATGCGAGACCCGGGTTCAATTCCCGGCCGGGGAGAAGTTTTGCCCTTCGTCTTCGGTGAGCAGTGAGTTGTGTGGTAGCGGGCGAGGTGGCGCGAGATCGCTGTCGGATCCTCGGTAGTATAGTGGTGAGTATCCGCGTCTGTCACATGCGAGACCCGGGTTCAATTCCCGGCCGGGGAGAAGTTTTGCCCTTCGTCTTCGGTGAGCAGTGAGTTGTGTGGTAGCGGGCGAGGTGGCGCGAGATCGCTGTCGGATCCTCGGTAGTATAGTGGTGAGTATCCGCGTCTGTCACATGCGGGACCCGGGTTCAATTCCCGGCCGGGGAGAAGTTTTGCCCTCCGTCTTCGGTGAGCAGTGAGTTGTGTGGTAGCGGGCGAGGTGGCGCGAGATCGCTGTCGGATCCTCGGTAGTATAGTGGTGAGTATCCGCGTCTGTCACATGCGAGACCCGGGTTCAATTCCCGGCCGGGGAGAAGTTTTGCCCTTCGTCTTCGGTGAGCAGTGAGTTGTGTGGTAGCGGGCGAGGTGGCGCGAGAGCGCTGTCGGATCCTCGGTAGTATAGTGGTGAGTATCCGCGTCTGTCACATGCGAGACCCGGGTTCAATTCCCGGCCGGAGAGAAGTTTTGCCCTTCGTCTTCGGTGAGCAGTGAGTTGTGTGGTAGCGGGCGAGGTGGCGCGAGATCGCTGTCGGATCCTCGGTAGTATAGTGGTGAGTATCCGCGTCTGTCACATGCGAGACCCGGGTTCAATTCCCGGCCGGGGAGAAGTTTTGCCCTTCGTCTTCGGTGAGCAGTGAGTTGTGTGGTAGCGGGCGAGGTGGCGCGAGATCGCCGTCGGATCCTCAGTAGTATAGTGGTGAGTATCCGCGTCTGTCACATGCGAGACCCGGGTTCAATTCCCGGCCGGGGAGAAGTTTTGCCCTCCGCCTTCGGTGAGCAGTGAGTTGTGTGGTAGCGGGCGAGGTGGCGCGAGATCGCTGTCGGATCCTCGGTAGTATAGTGGTGAGTATCCGCGTCTGTCACATGCGAGACCCGGGTTCAATTCCCGGCCGGGGAGAAGTTTTGCCCTTCGTCTTCGGTGAGCAGTGAGTTGTGTGGTAGCGGGCGAGGTGGCGCGAGATCGCTGTCGGATCCTCGGTAGTATAGTGGTGAGTATCCGCGTCTGTCACATGCGAGACCCGGGTTCAATTCCCGGCCGGGGAGAAGTTTTGCCCTCCGTCTTCGGTGAGCAGTGAGTTGTGTGGTAGCGGGCGAGGTGGCGCGAGATCGCTGTCGGATCCTCGGTAGTATAGTGGTGAGTATCCGCGTCTGTCACATGCGAGACCCGGGTTCAATTCCCGGCCGGGGAGAAGTTTTGCCCTTGGTCTTCGGTGAGCAGTGAGTTGTGTGGTAGCGGGCGAGGTGGCGCGAGATCGCTGTCGGATCCTCGGTAGTATAGTGGTGAGTATCCGCGTCTGTCACATGCGAGACCCGGGTTCAATTCCCGGCCGGGGAGAAGTTTTGCCCTCCGTCTTCGGTGAGCAGTGAGTTGTGTGGTAGCGGGCAACGCCCGGGTTCAATTCCCGGCCGGGGAGAAGTTTTGCCCTTCGTCTTCGGTGAGCAGTGAGTTGTGTGGTAGCGGGCGAGGTGGCGCGAGATCGCTGTCGGATCCTCGGTAGTATAGTGGTGAGTATCCGCGTCTGTCACATGCGAGACCCGGGTTCAATTCCCGGCCGGGGAGAAGTTTTGCCCTTCGTCTTCGGTGAGCAGTGAGTTGTGTGGTAGCGGGCGAGGTGGCGCGAGATCGCTGTCGGATCCTCGGTAGTATAGTGGTGAGTATCCGCGTCTGTCACATGCGAGTCCCGGGTTCAATTCCCGGCCGGGGAGAAGTTTTGCCCTTCGTCTTCGGTGAGCAGTGAGTTGTGTGGTAGCGGGCGAGGTGGCGCGAGATCGCTGTCGGATCCTCGGTAGTATAGTGGTGAGTATCCGCGTCTGTCACATGCGAGACCCGGGTTCAATTCCCGGCCGGGGAGAAGTTTTGCCCTTCGTCTTCGGTGAGCAGTGAGTTGTGTGGTAGCGGGCGAGGTGGCGCGAGATCGCTGTCGGATCCTCGGTAGTATAGTGGTGAGTATCCGCGTCTGTCACATGCGAGACCCGGGTTCAATTCCCGGCCGGGGAGAAGTTTTGCCCTTCGTCTTCGGTGAGCAGTGAGTTGTGTGGTAGCGGGCGAGGTGGCGCGAGATCGCTGTCGGATCCTCGGTAGTATAGTGGTGAGTATCCGCGTCTGTCACATGCGAGACCCGGGTTCAATTCCCGGCCGGGGAGAAGTTTTGCCCTCCGTCTTCGGTGAGCAGTGAGTTGTGTGGTAGCGGGCGAGGTGGCGCGAGATCGCTGTCGGATCCTCGGTAGTATAGTGGTGAGTATCCGCGTCTGTCACATGCGAGACCCGGGTTCAATTCCCGGCCGGGGAGAAGTTTTGCCCTTGGTCTTCGGTGAGCAGTGAGTTGTGTGGTAGCGGGCGAGGTGGCGCGAGATCGCTGTCGGATCCTCGGTAGTATAGTGGTGAGTATCCGCGTCTGTCACATGCGAGACCCGGGTTCAATTCCCGGCCGGGGAGAAGTTTTGCCCTCCGTCTTCGGTGAGCAGTGAGTTGTGTGGTAGCGGGCGAGGTGGCGCGAGATCGCTGTCGGATCCTCGGTAGTATAGTGGTGAGTATCCGCGTCTGTCACATGCGAGACCCGGGTTCAATTCCCGGCCGGGGAGAAGTTTTGCCCTTCGTCTTCGGTGAGCAGTGAGTTGTGTGGTAGCGGGCGAGGTGGCGCGAGATCGCTGTCGGATCCTCGGTAGTATAGTGGTGAGTATCCGCGTCTGTCACATGCGAGACCCGGGTTCAATTCCCGGCCGGGGAGAAGTTTTGCCCTTCGTCTTCGGTGAGCAGTGAGTTGTGTGGTAGCGGGCGAGGTGGCGCGAGAGCGCTGTCGGATCCTCGGTAGTATAGTGGTGAGTGTCCGCGTCTGTCACATGCGAGACCCGGGTTCAATTCCCGGCCGGAGAGAAGTTTTGCCCTTCGTCTTCGGTGAGCAGTGAGTTGTGTGGTAGCGGGCGAGGTGGCGCGAGATCGCTGTCGGATCCTCGGTAGTATAGTGGTGAGTATCCGCGTCTGTCACATGCGAGACCCGGGTTCAATTCCCGGCCGGGGAGAAGTTTTGCCCTTGGTCTTCGGTGAGCAGTGAGTTGTGTGGTAGCGGGCGAGGTGGCGCGAGATCGCTGTCGGATCCTCGGTAGTATAGTGGTGAGTATCCGCGTCTGTCACATGCGAGACCCTCCGGCCGGGGAGAAGTTTTGCCCTCCGTCTTCGGTGAGCAGTGAGTTGTGTGGTAGCGGGCGAGGTGGCGTGAGATCGCTGTCGGATCCTCGGTAGTATAGTGGTGAGTATCCGCGTCTGTCACATGCGAGACCCGGGTTCAATTCCCGGCCGGGGAGAAGTTTTGCCCTCCGTCTTCGGTGAGCAGTGAGTTGTGTGGTAGCGGGCGAGGTGGCGCGAGATCGCTGTCGGATCCTCGGTAGTATAGTGGTGAGTATCCGCGTCTGTCACATGCGAGACCCGGGTTCAATTCCCGGCCGGGGAGAAGTTTTGCCCTTCGTCTTCGGTGAGCAGTGAGTTGTGTGGTAGCGGGCGAGGTGGCGCGAGATCGCTGTCGGATCCTCGGTAGTATAGTGGTGAGTATCCGCGTCTGTCACATGCGAGACCCGGGTTCAATTCCCGGCCGGGGAGAAGTTTTGCCCTTCGTCTTCGGTGAGCAGTGAGTTGTGTGGTAGCGGGCGAGGTGGCGCGAGAGCGCTGTCGGATCCTCGGTAGTATAGTGGTGAGTGTCCGCGTCTGTCACATGCGAGACCCGGGTTCAATTCCCGGCCGGAGAGAAGTTTTGCCCTTCGTCTTCGGTGAGCAGTGAGTTGTGTGGTAGCGGGCGAGGTGGCGCGAGATCGCTGTCGGATCCTCGGTAGTATAGTGGTGAGTATCCGCGTCTGTCACATGCGAGACCCGGGTTCAATTCCCGGCCGGGGAGAAGTTTTGCCCTTGGTCTTCGGTGAGCAGTGAGTTGTGTGGTAGCGGGCGAGGTGGCGCGAGATCGCTGTCGGATCCTCGGTAGTATAGTGGTGAGTATCCGCGTCTGTCACATGCGAGACCCTCCGGCCGGGGAGAAGTTTTGCCCTCCGTCTTCGGTGAGCAGTGAGTTGTGTGGTAGCGGGCGAGGTGGCGTGAGATCGCTGTCGGATCCTCGGTAGTATAGTGGTGAGTATCCGCGTCTGTCACATGCGAGACCCGGGTTCAATTCCCGGCCGGGGAGAAGTTTTGCCCTCCGTCTTCGGTGAGCAGTGAGTTGTGTGGTAGCGGGCGAGGTGGCGCGAGATCGCTGTCGGATCCTCGGTAGTATAGTGGTGAGTATCCGCGTCTGTCACATGCGAGACCCGGGTTCAATTCCCGGCCGGGGAGAAGTTTTGCCCTTGGTCTTCGGTGAGCAGTGAGTTGTGTGGTAGCGGGCGAGGTGGCGCGAGATCGCTGTCGGATCCTCGGTAGTATAGTGGTGAGTATCCGCGTCTGTCACATGCGAGACCCGGGTTCAATTCCCGGCCGGGGAGAAGTTTTGCCCTCCGTCTTCGGTGAGCAGTGAGTTGTGTGGTAGCGGGCGAGGTGGCGCGAGATCGCTGTCGGATCCTCGGTAGTATAGTGGTGAGTATCCGCGTCTGTCACATGCGAGACCCGGGTTCAATTCCCGGCCGGGGAGAAGTTTTGCCCTTCGTCTTCGGTGAGCAGTGAGTTGTGTGGTAGCGGGCGAGGTGGCGCGAGAGCGCTGTCGGATCCTCGGTAGTATAGTGGTGAGTGTCCGCGTCTGTCACATGCGAGACCCGGGTTCAATTCCCGGCCGGAGAGAAGTTTTGCCCTTCGTCTTCGGTGAGCAGTGAGTTGTGTGGTAGCGGGCGAGGTGGCGCGAGATCGCTGTCGGATCCTCGGTAGTATAGTGGTGAGTATCCGCGTCTGTCACATGCGAGACCCTCCGGCCGGGGAGAAGTTTTGCCCTCCGTCTTCGGTGAGCAGTGAGTTGTGTGGTAGCGGGCGAGGTGGCGTGAGATCGCTGTCGGATCCTCGGTAGTATAGTGGTGAGTATCCGCGTCTGTCACATGCGAGACCCGGGTTCAATTCCCGGCCGGGGAGAAGTTTTGCCCTTCGTCTTCGGTGAGCAGTGAGTTGTGTGGTAGCGGGCGAGGTGGCGCGAGATCGCTGTCGGATCCTCGGTTGTATAGTGGTGAGTATCCGCGTCTGTCACATGCGAGACCCGGGTTCAATTCCCGGCCGGGGAGAAGTTTTGCCCTTCGTCTTCGGTGAGCATTGAGTTGTGTGGTAGCGGGCGAGGTGGCGCGAGATCGCTGTCGGATCCTCGGTAGTATAGTGGTGAGTATCCGCGTCTGTCACATGCGAGACCCTCCGGCCGGGGAGAAGTTTTGCCCTCCGTCTTCGGTGAGCAGTGAGTTGTGTGGTAGCGGGCGAGGTGGCGTGAGATCGCTGTCGGATCCTCGGTAGTATAGTGGTGAGTATCTGCGTCTGTCACATGCGAGACCCGGGTTCAATTCCCGGCCGGGGAGAAGTTTTGCCCTTCGTCTTCGGTGAGCAGTGAGTTGTGTGGTAGCGGGCGAGGTGGCGCGAGATCGCTGTCGGATCCTCGGTTGTATAGTGGTGAGTATCCGCGTGTGTCACATGAGAGACCCGGGTTCAATTCCCGGCCGGGGAGAAGTTTTGCCCTTCGTCTTCGGTGAGCAGTGAGTTGTGTGGTAGCGGGCGAGGTGGCGCGAGATCGCTGTCGGATCCTCGGTAGTATAGTGGTGAGTATCCGCGTCTGTCACATGCGAGATCCGGGTTCAATTCCCGGCCGGGGAGAAGTTTTGCCCTTCGTCTTCGGTGAGCAGTGAGTTGTGTGGTAGCGGGCGAGGTGGCGCGAGATCGCTGTCGGATCCTCGGTAGTATAGAAGGGGTCGGCTGTGGGAAGGTTCTTATCTCAGCTTAAATTGCTACACATCCTTATCGGTTGTCTAGCGTGGAATCTTTCAGCTTCGCACTGAGAATACGCTGACTACATGATTTTTCATAGAGTTTTGAGGTGATTTTTCAACTCTAATTATCCATGAAATTTTTCAGGTGCTAGGACCGCGACGACAGGGCACAATGCATGGTATAAACACTCTTCTGGCCAGCTGCAGTCGTGTGCTGGGACCTGTTGCTGTGACGTAAGTTTCTCTCTCGGAAATGTGTTGTTTTCGGATGCTGTTTATCGATATTCGATTGCTTTAGTGATGTGTTCGGCTACTTTGGACCGCGAGTGGTGTGGATATTCCAATTCTGTACCTGGGCTGTTTTACTGGCTGCGATCGCCGCTTGCTACAGACGACTTGTTCCGCTAGAGATGCCCCAGATGCAGGCTGATTCAGACGATGGGGAGGACGAGGTCAAAAAGGTCGATGATTAGCTGAAAAAGAGGTCTATGGGAGTGGCTCTTCTCCGTTTCCCCTGGCCTGATGCCGAGTCGGATCTGTGATAACGCTTGCTGGTCGATCCAATACTGGTTGTTCTTAATGAACGGACCACGATAGGTCGCCTACTGCAGGCTCTTGCCACCTATCACTGCCGGCTCTTTTTATTGAGCGAAGGTCTGAAGAAAAGAGAGCTATAGTTTATGCTCCAGTTTCATTTGAGCTCTTTTCTAGCTCTTAAACTTCTCTTTGTCCTGGATTTTATCTCACGCAATAGCACTCTTTTTACGCTGCCTCAGTGTAAGGTATATTTGAACCCTTGGAGGTCCTTTACGTTCCACCTTTCTTTGATTCCCATGTTGTTATGTCGTCGCCCGCACGGCTTACAAGCACGTTTCTCCAGGAGGCGATAGTCCGTAGAAGCAGAACGCACCAAGTTTCTGCGTCTCTAACTGCTGTCTGTATCTGTGATGTTGTTCAGTGAAGCTGGTCAGTCTTCAGGTGTCTTATTAGATCGTGTTCTTTCGTTAGATGTTTGTAAATATTGTTGACTTTAATAAATGTTGTCGCTTACCTGCTTCTTGTTGAATGTTTCCAAAGCAATCGAAACGCACTTAATCGGCGAACCAGTGGTAACTGAACTGTTTTTGTGTAGGAAGGTTTGTTTAAGTAAATATTTTCAAGAAATGCTATCAAATAAATGGCCTTCGCTTTTAAACACAATTGGATTGAGCTTGAAATAAATGCTTGCTTTGCAATACTTGATACACAATTGTCTGGCGGAGCATTGGCTGTTAGGTGAGTTTCTGTCACAATCATTGGTGAAACCATCATTGATCTTCTGAATCTGGGATGATGTGAGAGGACTTTTCATGTTGTTCTACGGTAGCCAGCACATAAATCATTATTAAAGAATGATGGATAAAGGACGGCGTTATTCAATCTTCTTTGAGATGCGCCACGCATTCTACTTCTACGGGATGTCGTGGAGGCGACTTGGATGCGTATTTGGCCATACAATGACTTACGGGGGCCAGCCGATGAACAAGTCAGCGCGTTATCCTTCCCATACAAGTCGGGTACCAATTCACCGACCCCGGAGGGATGGAAGGCTTGGTCGGCCTGGGTGGGAAATTCGAACCAGGAACTTTGTGCACGCGGCAGTTGGCGCCTCCTTCGACGGCGCTACACGCGTCTTTGTAAATCATTATTATAATGAAAAACTAGTAACTCATCGGTGAATAGCTTGACACCAGCTATGAAAAAGGGAACACATCTAGGAGATCTTTTACTTCTCCTTAGAATGCAGCTTTTGAAGCTTCTATTAGGTTGATCGAGAAGTCTTGCAACACTTTACGCTACTGCCTGTTAAATTTCTTGAAGCTTTTACAGTATTGATCTTGTGTGGTGACGTCACCGCACATTCTCGAAGCTTCTTCAAGCATACTATATAAGGGCTCGTCCAGTAGGAATGCAGCAACAATGCCAACGATAAGCAGCAGCATCCTACGACCTATCGTCTACGACGAATTTCTGCGAGGCCATTCCGCAAGGACTGCCGCCTCCAACATCTGCTCTGCATTCAAGGAGGAAGTCATTCAGTACTCCACAGTGGCCCGTTGGCATTAGCGCTTCAAGGCTGGAGATATTTCTCTCGAAGATCGACCTCGTTCCGAACGCCCCTCTGTTGTGGAAGAAGACAGCTTGCGGGGTTCCTTCAAGGTGAAGGAAAATTCAACCACTCCCGAGTTGGCGGCGACACTTGGACGTATGCAAAGCAACGTCGTGAGGCAGCTGGAGATCCTTGGATACCGCAAGGTTTTCTCGTCTTGGGTACCACATCAGCGGCGGGACTCCGACAAGGCATGCCGAATCAGTGTTGCTGAGTCGCTGCTTCTTCGACCGCACGGAAAGGACTTTCTGAAGGACATTGTTACTGTTGATGAAAGCTGGTTTTTTAAATGTTATCCACACCCGCAGGAGCCTATGGCTCTCACGCGGAGGACCGGCTCCAAGACAACCGAAACGTGGACACCACGAAATGAAAGTTCTTCCGTGTTGCTGGTGGGACTCAGAAGGCATGCCTTACTGGGGGTTGCTGGATGGTGAGACCACAGCCACAGCATCTATCTACGCTACCCAGCTCCAGAGCTTGGCCGACGTCATGCGCCAAAAACGTCCAAAACGGGAAACTGCCTACCTGCTGCACGACAACGCGCGTCCTCATGTCGCAAAAGTGAGTCGCGAGAAAATACAGGAGTTAGGGTGGGAAGTTCTGCCCCATCCACCATACTCTCCAGACCTTGCTCCTTCTGCCTAATCAGAGCTCTGAAGCAACATCTTCGAGATAGAGAGTTCGACGATCGACGCCAATGGAAATCGAGGTTTGTGCATTCTTTTCCTCACAGCCCTCGGAATACTGGCGGAAAGGAATTGGAAAGCTGCCTGAAAGATGGGGCAGGAACTTAGACTTGAATGGGGAATATATCGTAGACTGAGTTTTTGTATATTGCATTATATTGTGTTGTATTGTAATATTGTTGTTCTAGGGTTGACAGATTTTTCGATGGGGCAGAACTTCTCCTATTAGGTTGTAACGAAATAAATGGCACTGAACCACTGTAAATTTAAACAGTTAATATCTCGGCTTGTAGGCAAGTTTATTAATCGAAATAAAAACCTTCTGATTCCACACGTCTTTGCCAACGTGAGACAAGCCTTTTTGTCCCAGTAGCATAAAAATCAGAAGTTCTGGAATTGAAGAAATCTTCGAAGGCACTTTCGGCATCCTGTTGGTATTTGAATATTTTCCCTACCAAGAAGTCGCCAAGATGCTGGAAGAAATGGTAGTCTGTTGGGGAGAGGTCGGGAGAAAACGGAGGATGTGGTAGAGCTTCAATGCTCAGCTCATTCAATTTCTGCAACGTCATTCGTGCTTCATGGGGGCGAGCATTGTCGTGCAGAAGGAGAACTCGCCTTCGGTTTACCAAGGCCGGCCGGATATCCTTCAACTTTTTCATCAATTCTTCAATTTCAATGCAGTACTTCTCTGCCGTGATGGATTCACCGAGAGGGAGGAAGCTGTGGTGAATAATTCCCAGCGAACACCACCATACTGTCACCATTACTTTCTTTTGGTGCAATTCCGGCTTCGCAAAAACCTTGGGGCTCTCATCGCTGTCCACCCACTGTGCCGATCGTCGCCCTTTGTCGCACATTATGCATTTCTCGTCACAGGTTACGATGCGATCAAGGAATGGGTCCGTTTCGTTCCGTAGAAGCAGTGCGGACGAGATCTCATATCGTCGGTTTCTTTGCTCCTCAGACAGCTCGTGAGGCCCATCTTTCCAGCTTTTTGGTCTTTCCAATTTCCTTCAGATGCCGGGCAGCTGTGTTGTGACTGACGCCAAGAACCTTCGCTATCTCCCTGGTACCTTTGTGTGGATCCTCCTCTACCACATCTCTCAGCTTGTCCTCATCAACATCACTATGCCTCCCAGGACCTTCATGTCCTTCCAAGCTCTCATCTCCATTCCGGAACTTCTGATACCAACGATACGCCGTCCGAATTGTGGAACACCCTTGACCGAATGCGGCGTTGATCTTCTCGTCCGCCTCCTTAGCTGTAGTGCCCAGCTTGAATTCATTCAAGTAAATGCCTCGGATTACCCTTGTGTCCATCTGCAAAAAAGTCAATGAAACTCTAAAGTTTTCCCACTTTTACATAGAAAATTTGGTACTCTCCGGTAGAGCAAAGTTTGCGCTTCTAAATGATATGCCACGTGTTACGGTTTGTTCTTGATCAAACGCGTAAAGACGCGCCAAAAAATGGCGCGAGCCACTGCCATTTAATTCGTTACAACCTAATACATATTCATTTATGTGCTGTGTGTACCTGTAAGCGTTATCCGTCAATTCAATCCTTCCTCCGGTGGCAAACTTATTCGACTGGTTCCTGTAATAGTGAATTCCCTACCCCCCCCCCCCCCTCCGCTGCGACACATCTAAATCATCTTGTTGTTGTGGTTTTGACGATGGATTGATAGGAATTTTTGTAGATGAGGACTCCTTTCTGAATCAGAGGCTTGCGGACCATCCTGGTATTCCGATCGCTCACATCGTCGAAGTTCAGAACTTCGCGTCGGGACTCCCCGCGGCTCTATCCATTGTGAGGCTCTCCGGACGTTATCAATCCGCCCGCCTCTCGGAAAACATTTACGGCCTGTTAAGCATACACGCACAGACACACACACACACTCGGACTGACACATGCACAGAGCCAGCCAACCCAACAGCCAACGGCGAGCTCGCTCGTTCTGGCGGCTAGGGCGTGGGTGAAGTTTAACAGAGCGCTTTCTGCATGTCCGGCGCCTCCTCGACGGAAAGGCCATCTCGTCGTAGGCATTTTTCCGTCTCTTTCCACCCACTATCGTCACAATCGACGTCGATCCATGAATACTACCTCAGGCATACTGCTGTCTTCTTCGCACAGCTGGTGGCGCTATCGCTCGGCGATGATCTGGCACGTTAGGACTATAGCCGCGATGGACCTACTTTCTCATCCTACTGCCATTTCTTATCCGTTTTTATTGCCATATTTTAGCAATATTAGATTTGTTCGCATAGTCTATACAGTTTATGCCGTTTCTTATCATATCTCAAAATTGAGGGATTACTTCTAACTTTCTATGCTGTTTCTTATCATATCTCAAAATTGAGGGATTAGTTCTAGCTGGGTGTGGCACAGCCGTTGAATGTTTAAGGTAACGGTGTAGGATAAGAACAAGCCTGCAAAATTTGACCATGTGTCGAAGTCGTTTACTGGAGTAATTCAGGTTCACAGCTCCATCTAGGTTGAGCTACGCCTATTAAGGAATAATTAAATAAGTAAACAATGCCAAAATTATGACATCTCCTTGCTTCTATAATGAGCCGCTGTGGAGGAGTTCTAAAAATAATGTTTGTTTGAAGCTAGATAGCGAAAGGGCTCGTGAAGCGCAGTCGGAGGAAGCGCGACTGTCGCGTGCACCCGACACCAGGTTCCTGGTTCGGATTTCCCGCCCAGGCCAACCAAGCCTTCTATCCCTCCGCCCTCCGGGGTCGGTGAATTGGTACCATACTGTCTGGGAAGGATAAAGCGCTGACTTGTTCATCGGCTGGCCATCGCAAGTCATTGTATGGCCAAATACGCATTCATGTCGCCTCCACGACATCCCGTAGAAGTAGAATGCGCTGGCGCATCCCAGAAGGGATTGAGTAACGCCGTCGTTTATCCTTTATCCTTAAGATAGCGAAACGGGCCATTCAAGCTTGTTTTTAACTGTTCATCTTATTCAAGAACGTTTAGGAGCAGGATAATGTTTCGTTATCTTATATGTTTTTCCTTACTTCGCTTAGAATGGGGATAAAAGACGGCAGTTTCAATCACTTCTGGGATGCGCCACACGTTCTATTTCAACGGCATATCGTGGAGGTGGAGTTTGAAAGCGTTGTTGATGTACACAATGACTTACGATGGGCAGCCGATGAACAAATCCGTGCACTATCCTTCCCAAGCAAGTCTGTTGTTTTCGGATTTCCCGCTCAGGCCAATCAAGCTTTCCATCCCGGAGGGAGATGCGCTACAAGCGCCTCCCTGCTTACAGCCGCTATTTAAGCTAGCTTCATCTTTTTTAGGAACTGCAAAAGTCGTCCCCTACAGGGGAGTCGAACCTTTAACCACCCGTCTCACCACGCTGCTCCTCTACTCCCTGCGCGCCACCACTGCTCGGCCGGCAGCGCAGTTTCAATCCTACTTAAGTTCGCTCTCTTGTAGTTGGTCCGCTTTGTGTGGACCTAGACGGCAAAGGAGCCTGCTACGAGAGTGGTCCATAACTCCGTTCGCAGATGTGCACAGCAGAACGGAACACATATTTATTAGGGGGGGGGGGGGCAAAAGTAATGAGACTCTCCATGCCGTGTCCACATATTTCGTTACTGTCTGGTTTCGTGCTTATCGTATTTGTATGTTTGTATGCTACCTACTGAAGGCCACCTGAGAAGTTACCACTTCCGCCCTTTTCAGAAGCATGCCAAAACCGCAGTCTGTCTCATGCCGAAACCCAGTCTGACGACTCGACCTGTGTCGCTCAAATCTCGCCCAATTCCCAACCCCGAGCAGCCTGGACTCAATTTTAACGCAGGATGAGAAGTACTGAGAAGTACTTAACCCTGCCAAGCAGCCAGTCTGGGTGAGGCCTGTTGACCCGTTACCGACCTTCGTCCAGCGAGATGTTCGCGGCGAGAAGCACCTTCAGAGCTTTTGGGTCTACGTCCATGGACCGGTATACCGGACTGTTTACGAAAAGCACGACGATGGACTCCAAGGCCATGGTAAACGAAATAGAAGAGATGGACCTGCGACTCGAACTTATTCGGTCTCAGCGCTTCAAGAAGGCCCTCCTCTTCGACAACGCCGCACCTCATCGGGCAAAAGTGACCACGGATAAGCAGCTCAGCTGGGCTACGTTCACATGCCTTACCCACCGTATTCGCCGGAAGATCTCCGTGCGACTGTTACCACTTCTCGGGCCTACGGGACTTCCTGGTCGGAAGGGAAACAACAACCCAAGCAGTCCTTGACAACCATATCCAGCAGTTGATCAACACCAGGCCCAAGCAGTTCTGGAAGGATGGGATCAGGAAGTTGGCTGAGCGATGGCAGCAAGTCATTGACCTTAATGGCATGCACATTCCTCAGCATCGTTGATTTATAATTGAGTTATAAAGAGATAAAGAATTTTTTCAAATTGTCTCATTACTTTTGCCCCCCCCCCCCCTAATAGAAGCGTTCGAAGCCCCATCCTGTGATATGCATACAATCTCAAAGTCCCATGGTCACCAAGTATCCATCCCTTGTGAGGTAATATAATATTAGGTTGACTAATAAATTTAGCAACAAAATTTGTCTCCCGGCAAAAATATGATTATACCACAAAAGAAAAATGATTGATGTAAACGAAGTATATGATGTTATTCTCGATGAGTCTCTTCTGCTTTTCACTAACTGAGTTGATTACGTCTCTGTGGAATTTGGTCGGTTTCGACCTGAAGAAGTCCTCTACCACCGCCGTGACCTCATTCAGTTCGACGGAGCACCTACCATGGAAGAACTGATCAATTGACCAAAGCAAACGGCAGTCAGACAGCGCAATCGCCGGGGTGTATGGTGGTTGGTTGATTTTGATCCAGCCCTACTCCTAGATTTTTGCCAGCATCTGAAGTGCCGTAAGTGGTCAGCCCTGTTGGATAAAACATTGGCTCTATTGACTTCTTTCCACTAATTTTTGCTGGATCCGATCGAGTTGTTGGCAAAAGCCAGCGTCGTGGTTGGACTACGTGGAACAGCTGGCGGTGCACTAGGCCACTCATACCCACAAATGCTCAGTAGGACTTTATTTTGGTGGAGCTCCGGTTTTGACGTCAGAACCCCGGCGTTCCGTCGTTGCTTTCCGGCCTCGCGATTGTCGTAAAGCATCCGCTTCTCACTGCTGGTAAAGATTCGAGGCCCCCTCGTTTGAACCTGTGCCGAAGCTCTCGGCAGTCGGATGCACAGCGATTTACTTGGGCTTCCGTCAAAGCGTGAGGCACTGACGAAGGCGATTTTGGCGACCTTCCAATCTTGTGCAGCCGACGAGCGGTAGTTCGCTGGGAGGTGCAGAGATAAGCGGTCAGTTCTAGTGTGGTTTGAGAAGAAGTCGACTTGCCGGATTTGCGCAGGCGCCCTTTGTTTACAGGAGTTGATTTTCCTGAGAGTGGTTTGTCTTTGATGGCCCTTCTGGGTGGAAAGGAACTGCTGATACCATCTCCAATAATTTATTCGGGGAGTTAGGAGTGATCTTGCCGGTGACTTCCTGAATGTGCTTGACCCCTATCACTAGGCTGCTGTCGAGCTTGTTCTACTTGAAAATGAAAACAAACTTTTCAGTTTGAGTGGTCATCGTGCTAGAGAATAAAACTTTTCAACAAAGCAAGGAAAATTAACGATTCATGACTACAAATGTTCGCTAGGACACATGCTTTCAAAAAAAAAACAATTCCTTTGCTGGATTACTTTGAATCTCTCTGTAAAGTTGCTAAGCACTTCACTTGGTTGGTAAAGGCTTTATTGGTGGCTAACGTTTCGGCTGGATCGCCCTCTTCAGAGCCTGAAAGGGCAAGTCAATTAGGAGTTACCCCATTTTTCTTCAACCTTACAAAATTCAATGTCAAATTTTTGGAAGCCTGAACAAAGGAGAGAGTCCAAGTACCGTACCTCACCACAGTCCACTGAATTGCCAGAGGAAGCCGCACAGGGTAGAGCAGGGGTACGGGACAGCACCTACCCCACGTTAGAATGCGAGAGTAAGGAAGGGCTTGAGCTCGCGCGTTATTTACAGGCATTCCCCCTTCCGGTTGACCTTGGGACCCCTAGAATAGATCCAGAACGCCTAAAGGGCTTTGCGTGCCAACGTTTGAACCTCGTGTCCCAGAATCCTCACATCAACTCCAAAATCCTCCCTTCCATGAGAGTTAATCCTGTGGTAGCCTAGGGCAGTGCAGTGCAGTGCAGATGCCCTAAGCTTCTCCTTGAGATCCAGATGCTCCTCCATCCTCACGTGCGGAAGACAGCCGGTTTCGCCGATGTACTCCTCGCCACAAGCTTGACAGGAGATCAGGTAGACTGCACCCGGTACGGTGCGGTCGCCTTCTTTTCCCCCTGGGCAAACCACACAATTGGGGGTCCCACAAGTCGGTCATATAGTCGATTGCGGACTAACCTGGTCTTAAGGTTGTCAGCTGGAAGATCAATGACCGCAACCAAATTTTCTAGCCCAGATCTCTTCAGACACTTCCGTATAGAAGTGCTCACTTCATCGGAGACGAACGGCACCAGAAAGGGAATTTTCGTAGTTGGGGTGGTGCCGTTTTCCTGAACCGCCCTCCCCCTCGGTCTGAATGAGGGTTTACGGAGAGAATAGCCGTTGAGAGCGGCTATCTCCCGAGCCACCTCCAGGGATTCCTTCCGCTCACCTTCTCCTGTACACACACTAGCTGCCGTTCGGAACATGTTCCTTACTACCGCTTCCTTTGTCCGATGTGGGTGTACCGTTCTATATTGAATTCGAGAAAAAACAGAAATGTTGCAAAATTTGTGACTCAACCTAATAGTTTGTCTGCCCAATCTATTTTGAGATAGTCAGCACAGCTCAGAACGTGAACTCCAAAAAATCCGTCAATTTTTGCTCTCGTGCTGTTTGGCTACATACTATTCCTATCATTTGGTTGCTCTAACATTCTTAGCATCTGTCTTCGTGAGGTACAAACTTTCATGCGCCAAAGTCGAGCTCATGAATCCTGCTAGAGCAACAGCCACACCTTTCGCAACAGATTCTCGACGACACTTCTTCACGCTCCTGGGCGCTGATGAGAGCTGACAGATGGCTTGGCACTGAGCTTGTTATTCCCGGAGGATGAAAACACATTCGTGGCAACGGCGGCGAACAGCTGACTCACACCCCCGCCAGATCGCCGGAGATCTGCTCGGCTATTCTTGCGTGATTGTGAGTCACAGACTGATGGAGGGTACCCAGAAAATGGAGTACATGCCAAGCTGTTCCATTGAAGAACCTGTCAGCTGTCTGGGGTGTTACTCAGAAGAGCGGCTAGCTTGTGGGAGGTCGTGGACTGGTTGTGAATGCGGATGGAAGGGAGCAGCTGAAAAGCTAAAGAAATAGTTTGTAACCAGTGTATTAAGACAGTGCTACTGAATATGCTTACATTGTTAGAATCTATTTTCTTCTTTAATTATTTATTTGAAATTAGCAAAGAATGCGCTAATACAAAAACGCGGTAATCATCAAAAGTATCTTTTCGTCGCTGGCAACAACACCAGCAAGGCCTCGAGTAGATCATGGGAGATCACCATGAATGCATTAAAATAAAAAATCTGCGTTTTCTAGATGTTCGTAGCTTAGTTTAAAACATTAGAGCGTGGTATAAAATTATGGCGGAGTAAAGTGAAGTATAGTATAGTATAAAAATAACTAGGATAAGGATAAAGGATAAAGGACGGCGTTACTCAATCCCTTCTGGGATGCGCCACGCATTCTACTTCTGCGGGATGTCGTGAAGGCGACTTGAATGCGTATTTGGCCATACAATGACTTGAGGTGGCCAGCCGATGAAGAAGTCAGCGTTTTATCTTTCCCAGACAAGTCTGGTGCCAATTCACCGACCCCGGAGGGATGGAAGGCTGGTTGGCTTGGGCGGGAAATTCGAACCAGGAACCTAGTATCGAGTGCAGGCGGCAGTCGGCGCCCCCTCGAACTGCGCTACACGCGCCCTATATATGCATTAGGATGAAGAATCTGAGTTTCCTAGATGTGCGTAGCTTAGTTTAAAACAGTAGAGCGTAGTACAAAAGTATGGCGGAGTAAAGTGAAATATAGTAAAAATAACTCGAAATAAAGGATAAGGGATAAACGACGGCGTTACTCAATCTCCTTCGGGATGCGCCACGCATTCTACTTCTAAAAGATGTCGTAGAGACAATTTAAATGCCTTTGGTATCAATACATACCTGACTGCGGAAGGATGGAAGGCTTGGTTGGCCTAGGCGAGAAATCCGGACAAGGAACCTCGTATCAGATGCTCGCGAGAGCCGACACCTCCTCCGACTGCGCTGCACGCGCCCTTAAAAATAACTCGAAGTACCTTAAAAAGGGCGCGTGGAGCGCAGTCGAAGGAGGCGCCGGCTGTCGCCTGTACCAGGTTCCTGGTTCGGGTTTCCCGCCCAGGCCAACCAAGCCTTCCATCCCTCCGGGGTCGGTGAATTGGTACCAGACTTGTCTGGGAAGGATAAAGCGCTGACCTGTTCATCGGCTGGCCACCGCAAGTCATTGTATGGCCAAATACGCATTCAACTCGCCTCCACGATATCCCGTAGAAGTAGAATGCGTGGCGCATCCTAAAGTGGATTGAATAACGCCGTCCTTTATCCTTTATCCTTTACCTTAAAAATGTTTAGGCAATATGCTTTCAAAGAAGCGTCGACCTTAGAATCTTAGGCACTATAGGGATTTGGAGAGGCGTGCTGCCCACTGTCAGAAAGAGTCCAGCGAGTTGCGAGCGAGCGCATCTCCTCGCTGTATCGGGCCACTTGAAACAGTTTGTTCCCGGTGATGCAACTCTATCAGCCGCGTACACCTCGCTGCGAGTTTGATTGCGCTCGCTCTCTGGAGACCGTCCGTGCTGCGCTGTAAGCAGTTGGTTTAGCCTGTTAGGAAGATGACTCCGGCGCACCGATTTATTTCCGAGCCAACCAGGTAATTCCATCCATGTTAAATTGGAAAAATTAGAAATTGGGACAACCCAACTTGGAGGAACCAGAGGGCATTCTCTCTTCTTACCCCCCACGCCATTTACTCTTCCATTCTCTTCTAGAAAGTTCAGCAGCTTCTTCATAGTATGAAATGTTTGAGAAATTTCAAAAGTCGATGCAGACTTGGTCGGGCATAGGGCACAATACGATTGGAAACCTCCTGAAATTAGGATTAACTGGGATTAGTAGTTTTATTTGTTTTATTATTACTATTTATTTAATTTTTACTATTATTGCCTGCGACAGAGGGAGCTAAGGGTCGCCTGTTATGTGCCTAACACAACTCGTTGCGCGTTTCCAATAGCGAAGTAGCCCGAAATCATGCAGGTGTGCAATGCATGGCGTAACCCAAGAACATGCTGAGATTTTTGCTTTCTAAATGTAGCACAGTTATTCATCAATTTGTGATGAAGCCCGCAAAGTGAATATGCTATAAATCGATAATCGATAATTATAGAATCGACTGATGGCGATGTGATAGTATTCATAGGTAACCGTAAATTGAGAGGTTCGCTGCTCTCAGCATCTGACAATTTTCGATTAACATCTGTTTTTAAAAGGCACTTTTAAAGAGAGTATACACACATTAGGATAGTCAGATGTTTTGCAGAATTTTTTTTGATTCGTATTCCAATTGGCTTTAAATAAAATGTTGACAATAGAATACAGTAGACTATTTTGTAAAACTTCAGAGGGTTAGGATCATGTTTTTTTGTAATGAATTTTCTTAAATTGATTAAGTTTTTTGTGTTTAAAGCTTTTTTTTTAACATAGAGATAGTCACACTTGAAAGCTCAAGGTCGTGAGCAATTTCGATAATTCTATGGCTTCTGTGATCACGATATTGTAAGAACAACTTACGGGATCTATCCTAGTCGGGAGGGTACAACCTTAGATTGTCAACTGCGTATGTCATTCCCTGAATTTTAATAAATAAAGCCTTCGCACCATGGAACACCATCTGAAGGCCTCGCAGAATCTCAGTGAAGGAATTGGAAGCGAGAATCACTATATGATCTTTCCTTCCCCTCAGATTAGGATAGATCCCAACTTTCACTCAACCAGCTATTACAACGTAAGGCATACCACGCATTCTTTCTAGGCCCTGCTCTGGAGCGTTCAAGCGAACGAGATATACCTGGCTCCTCGTGGATAGCAAAGCTTTAGGAAAATTCGCTACAAAAAGGAAAAGGAAATTTCGCCATAATTTTTATTTTAAATATCAAGTTGTTGTTCTAAAAAGTTCATTCAAAAAACTTTAAGAAATCGCAAGCCTTTTTTCTACTCCTTCATTGTTAAGTTTCATTAACCAAAAAAAGCTGTTTTTCAGTTGAAATTGTTCTATAATTTTCCTACCGTATGGCGTCAATTATTCCCTGTGTGAGATGCGCCACGCATTCTTCTTCTACCGCTGCCGTGGGTGGAGGCAATTTGACGGCGTTTTTGGTCTACACATGAATCTGCGTTGGCAATTCGATGGACCTATCTGCGCACCTACTTATCCCGGTGGGATGGAAGGCTTGGTTGGCATGATCTGAACCAAAAACATGGAATCGGAGTGCGCGGAAAAGCCAGCGCCTCCATCGAATGTGCTACGGCGCGACAGTTGTGTTTTAGGTCATGCTTTTGGTAGCGTAGTTGGAGAAAGGAACAGCTGCCGCGTGCACCATTGTTCCCCACGCTAGCCAAGCCTTCTATCACTCAGTAGTCAATTAATTGGTACCAGACCTGGGAAGGATAAAACACTGACTTTTTAATGGACTGGCTACTGCAACTCATTGTATTAGGCAAATATGCACCCACATGGCCTGCACGACATCCCAAAAGTAGAATGCGTGGCGTATCCCAAGAGGGATTGAGTAACGCCGACCATTATCCTTTTATATGTACGACGCGTTTAAATTACTTTGTTGGCCACGAAATAATCCAGTTTTCAATCCCTCTCCTCTCGAAATTTCTCAACTGTTAAATTTTATCTCATTCTGTCTCCATTTTATAGAAGTTTTGATAAAATACCCTTATTTCAATTTTTATTTCCTGTCTAGGTCTACTCTTTGAACACACGCCTAGCCGTACCATTCAAGGAATTTATCGATCGATATCGATTAATACGCACAGCATTCCAGGGAATCAGCACTCGAGGCGGCAAAGGCGCTCCTTGAATCATCGAAGGATAAGACCTGGCAGCAGCTCGTCGGCACACGTCTAGACGACATCCAAAGTCGTCCTTTTTGTGAGAGGTATGTCCGTCCAAGCACAACAATTAAGTCAATTTTGCATGAAATTACAGAAAACATACTTTAACACATTTGCTTAAGCCTGGAGCGGCTGGTAGAGAGGCTACATGTTGTTACAGGATGTTTTGTTGCGATCAAAATTCTTGCGTCGGAGTGCTTATTTATTTATTTATTTATTACAAAAACGCCCAAATAGATGTGTCAACTCAACGTTTCTATTAGAATACGAATAATACTAAGAACAAAAAGATAAGGACAACGGACTTCGCTATTCAATCCTCTTTGGGATGCGCCACGCGTTCTACTTCTACGGGATCTCGTGCAGGCGAGTTGAATGCGTATTTGGCCATGCAATGACTTGTGGTGGCCGGCCGATGAACAAGTCAGCGCTTTATCCTTTCCAGACAAGTCTGGTACCAATTCACCGACCCCGGAGGGATGGAAGGCTTGGTTGGCCTGGGCGGGAAATCCGAACCAGAAACCTGGTATCGGGTGTACGCGACAGCCGGTCCCTCTTCCGACTGCGCTCCACGCGCCCTACTATGAACATAAGAGAAAAAAATTACTCAATGGTCACATTTAACATAGCGAGAGCCTTCAGAAAAAAGGCTCGCTATCAAAGAGGCACGCTGTCATTAATTTTCGTACATTTCCTTTATTTTTACCTTTTTATGTCCTATTTGAGATTTTATCCGCCAAAGTATTCCTACTTTTCAGAAGCAGCCACATTAGGAGTAAAATGATTCACCTATTGACCGCATATATCACCCCATTGCTTTGACCTTTTTTCTGGAAACAAGTAAAAATTGCCAAAAATGAATATCGGTTAGTAAAGCTGTAAACAAATTCAAAAGAGAAGTTTGATAGTTGGATACTCGCCTGCTTGGAAAGAGTTCAGTAATAAAATGTTGCATATGTTCCATTTGTCAATGCATGGTGCAAGGATTCGTTTTGTTTCAATCAAACGCTGATAGTGGATAGCATCCTGCCCGGAAAGAAGAGCGTGCGGGTTCGAGTAATGCTCTCTTTGGGACAAGAATTCTGATCACAACGAAATATTCTTGCTATATCCTGTATAATAACCTTTTTAACCTTTGTAAAAGCAGATCATGGCCAAAACAATCTTTGCATAAGCACTATGTAGTTGTCACTATGTAATTATAAAGGCAAGTGGAGCGCAGTCGGAGGAGGCGCCGGCCGTCGCCTGCACCCGACACCGGGTTCCTGGTTCGGGCTTCCCGCCCAGGCCAACCAAGCCTTCCATCCCTCCGAGGTCGGTGAATTGGTACCAGACTTGTCTGGGAAGGATAGAGCGCTGACTTGTTCATCGGCTGGCCACCGCAAGTCATTGTATGGCCAAATACGCATTCAACTCGCCTCCACGATATCCCCTAGAAGTAGAATGCGTGGCACATCCCAAAGAGGATTGAATAACGCCGTCCTTTATCCTTTATCCTTAATTATAAATTGTACAGAAATATCGGAACTTAATCGAACATTGGATGGTAAAACTTAGAAAACATGCAATGTGAAATAAAAAATAAATAAAACAGGAATCAAAAAAAGGTAAGTATTAAAAAACAAAGCGCATGTGGTGCAGCAGGTTGGAGGCGTCAGCGTGATTCGATTTAAAAGATCGTGTTCAGATCCCTTCATGCCTTCCATCCGTCCGTAGTCGGTCAACAAGTAGGAGGTAAGAATGTGATGAGGACTAAAAAATTCTTGTCCTTAGGGACACGGCAAGTCATTGTGTGCGTTGCGAAACTCATTCAAGGTGTTATGCTTCCCGACGCCCAGTAAAAGTGGAATGTGTGGCTAAATTGTAAAGAGGGATTGGTTGACCCCGATACTGATTTTCATGTGTAATTTTCTCTATCACACCTTCACCCACGTCTTCACTGAGAAACCGCAGGCGTTACAGACTAATAGCACTGAACTTGCCTTTGAATTACTAGCCATTTCTCCTGAATCTGGACTCCACAGCTTTGCAACATGCGCGACTCATTGGGCGGGCCTGCTATCGACATATGCACTCGTATCCGGCAGCAACTGCAGCGCGATCATTGTGCAGTTGTTGTTGGCTCAAGTACTTCAGATACGTATGCTTTTCACAAAAAGCTCAGAAATGAGCAGTTCAGCGGTGAAAGCGAGCCACATGCGTTGCAAAGTCGATTTAGGGCCACAGAAATGAATAGTCATTGAGTTGACAGAAGGGGTACCTACACCCTTTCGAAATTACGTAACAAAAAGTGAGTGAGAGACGCCAAGCAAAGAAGAGTTTCAGGTGGGCTTCTGGGCACAGAAAGTCCTTCAAATTGTCTTCACAATATCGTGCAGAAATGGAACAACGGTTCATGTCACAATAGTCACATTCGCACCTTTTCTTCTTATCTTTATTGCGCTAAATCTTTCATCAATTTTGTGGACAATTTGAATTCACAAAGTGTCGTCATCGTTGTGGCAAATCGATAAATCGACAATCGATTTTGTCTTTCATCTTTTATATTTATCGTCAGTGTCGGTCGAATCAATAACAATCCTATGGAGAGGTTATTGACCGGTGTGAACAGTCAATTATCGATCGCAGTTATCGATTTATCGCTCCATCATTTCAGGTTATCAGAGGAAGAACTCGAAAAGAGCTTGATGTCGTATCGCGATTCGGTTCGTATCTACCGCAGTCGCTCGGTAGATCTCGGCTTCTTATCGAGGTCTGATTCCGGCTATCGATTTCATCGACTTTTTCAACGATATCTCTAATAACTTCCCATGCAAAGCATTCCCGATGATCCCAATTTCGATTTCATCAAGCGCCAGAAAACTATGCTTCAGATACTCTCCGCTGAAAACCTAAATTCTAGCTCTGCTCAAGAAATTACGTGATATGACAGCGACGCTTCCACTGCATCTCTCTGCAACACTTCACATTACAGAGGAAGCTACCTGGCACAATGGAACCGAGAACGAACGCCAGTACGAAGCCAAGAAACCTACAGAAGCCATGTCAGACGCAGTTACACTCCAGTACGAGAGATCGCCGCCGTTGAGGTGCGTGATGTTCCACTATGGTAACACCACACCTCCTTGATAAACCGTCAGAAATAACAGAGCTCAATTGGGAACTGTACTCCGAACGTAGAATTTTTCAACATACCGAAAGACGGCAAAAGGTCACCCAACCAAATGACCAATATCACTATCACTGATTAATGTTTGTTGTGAATGCAACTAGATTCACTTTGAAAAATATGAAAAACAACAATGAACCCAATAAATTGAGGTAAAGGCGTCGAAGTTCTGGTTGAAAATGTTTGCCGCTTTGATCCGTAGAGAAATGACACGGCAATTGTAGCGATTTTGTCTTCTAGACAGGAAGTGGACTGTTTTTTCTAGCTAAACGTTGTGTCAATCGAAATTGTCAAAAAGAAAACGTCAAGTTCTAAACCCGTTCTTTTCGCGTAGTCTTTCCTGGCCTCGCTCATAGTTTCCCGCCATCGTCGTCCGCTTTCTCTTCATTTGCTGTCTGTTCCTTCAACTTGAACAACTTAGTCATCATCTCTCTTCTGCTCTTCACCGTGTTTTTCTCCTTCTTCCATTCCTCGTCACCAAGACTTCTTCATTGGCCTTCCTCCCAACATTTTTACTTCTCTCTTTCTTGTCATAGTTGTCGTCCTCTTCGCCGTCATCTCAACAGTCATGTTCTTTTTCCTCGTTATCGCTATGACCTCCTTTCTCTTTTTCTTCTCTTCCCTAAACTCACTTTTTCTTCTTTTCTAGCTTTTCATCTAGTATCCCCTTCTTCATCCTAATCTCGTTGCTGTTGTTTGTCATCATTACGAGCCTCTTTCTCTTCCTCCGTTTCCCTACTTCTTCTTTTTTATGGCACCTTCTTTTATCATAATTTTCCTTTATTTATTCGTCGCCAACCTTCTATTTTTCAAAGTCTTCACCTAGCCTGCTCCTTTTTTCCTTGCCCTTTAAGTTTTGTTTTACCTTCATCCTCATCTTCGACAATTCCGCCCTGATCTTGTTCCTCTTTTTCTTCTTCTTCTTCGTCGTCTTCTTTTTAAACATATTTCTCATAAATTCATAATTGTTCTTCTCCAACATCATACCTACAGCTTGGTCCTCTGCTCAGCCTTTTTCATCCTCATCTCCTTATTTTCCTCAATACTACATACCATCGTGATCTTCGTCTTCCTGATCGATGGTTCCAGTTCTCTCACATTAATCAGCTTCTTGTCACCATATTCTTCATAGTTGTTCTATTGTGATATCCATGTTTCTTTTCGTGCTGTTCTCATTCTTTCACAATCCGCCTCCTAATTACATCTTTCTCTTCGTTCTTGCCACCGCTGTACCATTCCTTTTCTTCTTCTTCTTCTTCTTCTTCT
Source organism: Heligmosomoides polygyrus bakeri (assembly GCA_947359475.1). Classification (NCBI taxonomy): domain Eukaryota; kingdom Metazoa; phylum Nematoda; class Chromadorea; order Rhabditida; family Heligmosomidae; genus Heligmosomoides; species Heligmosomoides polygyrus. The sequence continues at coordinate 98,895,009 of OX375867.1, read as the reverse complement.
TCTTCTTCTTCTTCTTCTACTACTACTACTACTTCTTCTTCTCCTAAATCTTCTTGCTCTCAGTGTCTTACTATTCATTCTTCCTCATTCTAACGGACCCATTCCTAATCATTCGATAGCTTGCAGTTAAGGAATAAACAATCATTTATTACTAGAAATTGCAACAGTATGTAATAGGCGGACTACGAACGAACATAAATCTCTTATTTTCAAGACCTTTCTTGTTATAGCCGTTAATGAATAATGAACCGTTGAGAGCAAAGCCAAGTTTTTAAGAAATCTGAACGCTTGGCTGTTGCTAAACATAAGCCACGCAACGGAGAAATTGAGAAAGGATCGTCTTTCAGGTGAAAATGCTGACTTATCTGAAAAATAGCTTGGGAAGGATGGAATAGGAAAAACTCGAAAAGCCCCTCATTACTGTGACAGCACTGCCAGGCATTTAAAAACATCAACTTTTTCCCGTTACTTCTAAACGCCGGCTGTAACGTAGTGTAACAGGTTCGTAATCAGTCCCGATGCAAATGCACCCGTTGTTGCTTTGCAGCACTTCATTTTTGCACCGCCTAGGAGAGGTATTATTTTCGACCGATTTTTTATCTTTAGCCTAATTTACTTAGCACCTTGTTTACAGCGCAGGTGTAGAAGAATAATAGCCCTTGCACCCTCCATTTCCGCTCTCCTGTGCCTAGTTGACTGGTACGAGATGTGTGGGAAGGTTAATGCACTGACGCGTTCATCTTCTGGCGGCCAAACATCTGCATTGCGGGTCAATTTCGCATTCAAAATGCTTCCACGATATTCTGCAGAATTATTAGGTTGGACAAAAGTCTTTTCATTTTTTCAAAGATTTATTACTTCAGAACTACAAAGTCAAATCAATTGAGATAATCTACATTTTGTCCCACTACACTTCTCCAAAGACTGGGTAATTTTCTAATTCCTCTCGTGTAAAAGACTGCAGTTCTGGAGTCGAACCACCGCTGAATCCAATTGTTGAGGTCTTCATCCGTTTCGAAATATTTCTCTCCAATTTCTTGCTTAAGAGCGTGGAAGAGATGATAGTCGGTAGGGGCGAGGTCAGGGCTATACGATGGATGTGACATTACCTCTCAGCCCAGCTCCCTTATTGTTTCTCTTGTGAGTCTTGCAACATGTCGCTTTGCATTTTCATGCAGGATCATCACCTTTGACTTCTCAGGCCTCTCTTCTTGGAGAGTTGCATCGACTTTGAGGAGTTGGTCACTGTATGTGGCAGCAGTAGGTGTCGCTCCACTGCTGAGGGTTTCCCAGTAAATCACTCCTCTGACATCCACCAAACACTAAAGAGAATCTTCCTTTCGTGAACATTGGGCTTGAGAACAGGCTTAGGGTTTTCTCCTTTTTGTACCCATGGTCTTTTTCTTCGGAAGTTGGCATACAGAACCCAGGACTCATCGCCTGTCACAATCAGCGGCAGAAATGATTTTCTTTCGTATTTGGACAGAAGAGAAGCAGCGATGGAGAGTCGTTCACCTTTCTCAGTGTCTTGAAGGGCATGTGGAATCCAAGCTCGAAATTTCCATGCAAAGCCAAGACCCTCAGATTGATTCCCGCTATCCTATGAGACACTTCGAGCTTCTCTGCCGGCTGACATGTCGTCTGCCTACTATCGGTAAGAGGAAGATGGAATTGTTCAGTGTCGCCCAATTCATTGGCCTTTCTGACCTTGCTTTGTCCTCGAGTGGATAATCTCCCTTTAAAAACTTTCCCAACCACCCATAACAGGCGCGATGAGTTGTAGATCCCAAGCCACATATGTTTAATTTGGTCGGCTGCTTGACGTGCTGTAGATCCTTTAATGAATTCATGAAGAATGACGTGCCGAAAATGGCCCTGAGGTAGATCTGGCGTTGAGTCCGGAAGAATGGGTAGATAATGAAACACAAGAAGGGTCCTTTGTCCGTGTGCGAACGGTAGACAAGTGTGATAGGATTACGAAATCAGCTATCAATATTGGCTAGTGCGTTTACAAGGAGAACGGTAAAATTTTTTTCGATGTGTGAAGAGACTTTTTTCCAACCTAACAGAATGCTCGGCGCAACCAAAATAAGTGCTAATTAAAACCATCTTCTGTTTTTAACCTTTATTAGAATATGGCCAATCTCAAATTGTTCTTCCTCAGGAGCAGAAGACCCAAAAATAGAAGCGCGTCGACTGGTAGGCTTACAGGGACCTTAGGCGTTCGACGATTTTTTTTTGAAGAACGTGAGACTGTTGTTGTCGAATTCGCTCAGCCTTTCTGTAAGATTCAACTTTTTTCAGGCTTTTTTATTCGAGTTTAATATTATAGATAGCACCTAGATGGGTCTCAGAGCGAAGGTTTTCAGTAGAATATGTCCCTATGTGTTTACCTCTTCAGGCGATGTTCCCCGCTCCATCAGGACATCCTTCCTTGCAGATATCCGAGCCTCCTGATGTCAAATGAGTGCAGTTCCTTTTCTGTTTACCAATAATTCCCTTTCTGTTTACCAAATATCCGTAACCCAACATTGTAGTCAAAGGCTGGCCTGATCTACCATTATCTGGTAGAGCTTTTCCGGATCCATCCTAGTCGGTCGGGGCATATAACGATTTGAGTCTCCAATCTCTTGCTTGAATTCCTAAGAGAGCGTCAGCTGTTCTCCCATGATACGAGGCGAGAGCTTATCGAGGAGTGTGGTTGTGTGGCATGGGATGACGTCTGCGATTGGCATCTTATGGTCGCCCTCTTCCGACTAGGATAGATCCGATCTTCCTTGAGGATTAAGAGCGTCATTAGTTAGATGGAAAGATTTCGGAGGAGCCCATCTCTGGCAACCTGAGGACGGATTCATCAGTGACTTACAGCAATTCAACGGAGAAAATTTCAGCCTAAATCCCTGATAGCGCCGCTTACCAAGCGATATGGTGAGCGATAAGCCTCGTTATCTGACCATGAGTTTCTCGCTGTGGATTCTCTGTTAAAGTTATGTAAGTCGTTGATGAATCCGACCCCTGGTCAATACTTACTTCGTGGGATAGATCGCTGTACGCTTGCACATTTGACTTCAACAAGAATTTTGAGACGCTCACTCTACGTCAGACTTCCTCAAAATTTTTGCTGAAGTCTGTTTGGTAAGTAGCGACAGCCTCATCGCACCATTAGTTGATGCGCAGAATTATGCCGTTTCCGATCCCTGACATAATTTTGTCTGGTACTGGTAGTTAATGTGGCCTACCAGACCCTTAGGGCAGAGATATTGTTTCGGTCACCTCCATTTGTCTGAGTTCAGAACCCAGGCCGAGATTTGTTTAGGCACGGCGTGTTTGCAGCGTACACGGTCATCGTGTACGCCTGCATATTTGTATAAAAATGTTCTAAAGAATTGCTCGTAGGAAAGTAGGTATTGTTTTAAACTACCATCTTCCAGTGACTGGGCTTATTTTAATGTACTCCGCACTACCTTACGCTTCCGTAGATTCGCAAGATGTTCTCCTACATACTAACCAGTAAGTCGGACCAAGAGTTTCGGCCTACTACTACGTTAAACTCCAACAGTAATAACAGCACAATCTTCAATATTAACCGTTTTAGTGTATGAGAGAAATGTTGACAAAGAGAACAGATGAAGGTGCTTCCTAGCCAGGGCCGTATGCGAACTTCGTGATAGCTCAAGAAGCCTGGGCCTTATCATCAGATTTGTGTCCTTCAGCAAACTTCTCTCTTGTTGCATAGGATTCACACATTATAATAGCGTTAGTATTACTCTTGAGAAAAGAACTTATTATTTTCTTAATAAAAAAGGAACGATAGACTTCCTTTAGAGTCACCGCATGCCTACAGCAACGTTCAAAGTGCACTAGCTTAAGTTCCTGGTTTTCCAAGTTGTTCAAACAGCATACCTTTAAATACTATTATTCAAGCCTCATCATTCACTGACAAATGAGCAGCTGAATTTTGTGCATATTTTTTTATTTTGTTGCATCATCTACATCGGTATTCTATGCAATGCTCTTCACCGCTTCCGATTTTCGTATCGCAAGTTTCAAAGATGTCAAACCAATTTTTCTTAGTCAGGGCTTTTGGGCGCAATTCTAGAAAGAGGAATCCACCTCACGTTTCTTGCATAGATAGCAGCCTTACTCTAGCCAAAACAACTATCGATTAGATGTAATGCTGTGGTTAAAATATGCGCTCGTCCGTGCTTAACAATTTAAGAGATTCTGGACAGAATTCCGGAACTTTATGCATGCAAATGCGGATGGTTTTCTTTTTTTGGACCTGCTCCCAGTTCTGTACTTTTGCAGGTTTGAAGACGAATCCTTAATGCTTTATATATTCTTAAAACCAAGTGGTTTTTACGCTATAACATTATAATGCTGTACAAATTGCCGAATTAGTCACAAATGAAAAAAGTATAAAAAGACAGGTACATTCACAACATTTGAAACGGCCTTAACACTCTGTGCAAATTAATAATACCGTGCCCACTCGATTGATAGGTTCGACTCTATATGCATTGTTCACGGCGCACTCCGAAAAAGCTGGACAGTCTTAGAGCATTATCTAGGAAGGGCGGCTGGGAATTTCTGATAAAATTCTCCAAACGCTCACTCTACAGGCTGCCTCGCCCACTCGATTGATAGGTTCGACTCTATATGCACTGTTCACGGCGCACTCCGAAAAAGTTGGACAGTCTTACTGTTAGAGCAATACCTGGGAAAGGCGGCTGGAAATTTCCGATAAAACTCTCCAAACGCTCGCTCTACAGGTTGTCGCGCCCACTCGATTGATTGTGTTGGGCCTATATGCATTGTTTATCTCTACTAAGATTTATATGTCAGAAGATAGGATTCGAGCCGCTGTGCCCAAATGTATGCTTTTTTTTACAAGTACTTGACTTTTAAAAAAGTAATTTAAAAAAGCCGCTTTGGACCACTCCAAAGCCGCTTTTTCGGCAATTTAGCAAGGGACATGCGCGGTACTGTAGGAATCAGGTGAAGAAGATGTAGCGCTTTCCCACAACTTTTGTCTGCTGTGACTTACCTCCACCTCAACGAAGTGGACTGCTCATTCCATTTTCTAGGGTCATCCTTCAGGTCATAAATTAACCAAAACGAGTACTATTTTCATGCAGTTCTCACGCGCCTGGAAACCTTCCTTAGAGTGTTTGCTTGCACTCGTTAATGGCCATAGATCACAACAGTTCATTAGACTCACAGCTCTAGTGCTCGCTAGCTTATCCTTGGTGTTTCATCGCGCTATAGAACTGTCGCTATCCTACTGAATGAAGTGACATCTGCTGATGAACTTCTGGTCACTGTGGTGGTTTGGCTCGTTTCAGAGAGATGCATCTGATGGTGCTCGCCCATAATCTCTGCCTCTGATCAGCTGCAAGGTTGAGGGTAGATAAGGACCAACTCCACCGGATAATCCTTTCAGCCGCTTCCGATTTTCGTGATCTGTAGATGTACCCAGGCATACCAACATGCTCTCAGGGGTTCTTGCACTAGTTTCAGTTGTGCTACCTTGGAGACTGCTCCGACAGCAGTTGTCGAAGGTAATGCTACCTACATGCGTCGGCCGCTGCCGTTTTATCACCTCTCCAGGGGGTTCCCATGCTGCTTTTCCGGACGTCTGTTGGGTGGCTTGTCTACTGAGACTATTACTTTTTTGCGACAGCCGTTCCCAACGTGCACATCTTCCTCCATCGTAGCCACTCTCTGTCAGTACCTCTGGATGACGGCGAAGAGGCGAACAGTGAGCTGTCGAGCTCTTTGAGGTCAAGCCACGTCTTTAGACTACTGCCCAAGCATCGCCTTATTCCACTTCGTCACATTTCCTCAAAGACATGACCAGAAATATTTCCAAAAAATACGACTCGACATTTTTATCCTCTGCTCCTTCTAAAAAGGGTATATTCAGTACCCACCCGATCAGACTTAGATCCTAATTATGGCTAGTAAATTTTCTTATTTTAATTGTCAGGAAATGCCTTCGCAGAACCCTCGCATCGAAAAATCAACACCCATACTCTCCCTCGATCGATACGCACTTTTTGCACATGGCACTCGGACAGCTGATGTCTGCTTGAGCGAGGGCGATGGGAGATTCCTTCACCACGCACGACAACAAGCTCCTCTTTCCACAACTCTTGACGGGTTCTATACCTTCGACGTTGTAATCGACGAGTGTTTTCTTCAACGTGACCAAGATTGGTATAACTCTATACCTTCAATATTTGCTTTTTTAATGACGCTAAATAACAAACAAAAGTGAAGTCGTTATTGCGCTAATACCTTTGAAGGACGCGCCGTGCACCTTAGTTTATCCGTGAATCCTTCGTTCAACAAGCGTTGGCATCTACACGCAGTGGTTCTTGGCTCCGGTCGCGCCTAGGCTTTACCAGTGGTCCATCCGTTCGAGGTCGGATTTGGTAGGACCAGATTTGTGTGAGAAGAATAAAACATTGAGTTGTTCATTGGCTGGGTACCGCAAGTCTTTATAGCCCTATGTTCGCCAAATTAGAATTGAAAATATAATAATTCCACGATATTTCTTAGAAGCAAAACTTGTGGCACATCCAAAACAGGAGGTGAATGATGAAGTCCCTTATTTTTTCTTGAAAAGCACTCACTTTAATTCGAAAATTGTGGATCTAAAGTGGGATGGGTGGGGATCGAAACTATAGTTCAATTTCTTGTGTGGTCAGCTGATGGCTATCTGGCTCAAACATTAAATAAAAAATCGGTGAGATTCCGAAGCTTGCAACTGGTGGAAACAGCGTAAAATCCAGGCATCAATATATCGATTTCATCCTCACTGATAGCTGTTATAACATAGAAATTGGTCTACATATAGAATAGATTTATTGCTTTGTAATGACCTTAAATTAAACCGATACGCCCAGAAATCGGTATTTGATTAGATTAGGTGAACATGTATACCATTTTCACGTCGAACTTGACATTTTTCAAATCAAGTCGGACACTCTTCAGATCAAATTGGACACATTTTTAAGCTGGCCTAGGACTTTGAAATCGAAGCGAGCTCTTCCGAGTCGGAATCAGCTTCTTCTACATAAAACTAGGAACTCCGAAAAATTTAGAATAATCTTTTGTTCAATGAAAATTTTAGTATAACTTTTTTAAAGTTTTAATTCACCTACCCAAGCGGGTAAGTGAACACATTGTTTGAAATCTATGAAATTTTCATTTTTTGAGGAAAATTAATGACTAAAGCTTGTTTTAAAGAGTAAGAAGTGCCTTAGTGCCAAAGGAGATTGCGCCATGTCCTCGTCCAAAACGTCGCGATTTCTATTCGACTGATAACAGAATTTCTGTTCGCATGGAGTTTGACACCTGTAAGCCATACAACAAAAGCAACTATAAAGAACATACGGAATATGTCGTAAAGACAAACGGCATTGACAGATGGGAGCGCCCCATCCAATCAGATCTCATTGAGTGGGCATGCCATTCAGAGAGGGCGTGTACAGTCCGTATCCTAATCGGCTGGCATGTGTTCGGTCTGTGTTCTGCCTGGTGATTATTGGCTGGCGCGCTACCACCTACCAATGCTGCTCACCTTCGCGACATGTACCGAGCATACATACACCTTCACTTTGGTGGCTCATGAAAGTGGCGTTTACACTATCAATTAAATCCAAGTCACGGCAGACTTCTCGAATGCATGGCGCGATCTAATTTCTCAATGCGCTATATTGTTGCCTCTTTTCTGTGCTTTAGGAGAACCTTTAATTTATTATTATTTTTAAATACAAATTTTATAACATTATTACACTTAATGGGGCAGATAAACTTAAAAGTTCCAAAGAATGTTATACCAAATTTTCCTTGAATAAAAAAATCCTGACTATCTTGGAGAGTCTGTAGTTTACCTGAAAAAGCTCGTTCTGATTTGGAAGAGTGCTTTTATTTAAAAAGTATTAAAGCTAGCTTTGAAGAGTGTCCGTTTTGATTTGGTATATTGTAAGGGGAGGGCGGGTGCAGCGCAGACGGAGGATGTGCCGGCTGTCGTGTGCACCCGATACCAGGTTCCTGGTTCGGATTTCCCGTCGACTGGCCACCGCAGGTCATTGTATGACCAAATACGCATTCCGGTCGCCTCCAAGATATCCAGTAAAAGTAGAATGCGTGGCGCATCCCAAAAGGGATTGAGTAACACCGTATTTTATCCTTTATCCTCATATTGTAAAGGATGTATATTGATTGGATTTAAGAACTCCGAAAAGAAGCAGATGTAGGATGAACGCCTTTTAAGCTAGCTAACGTAGCGAGGACCCTCACCTAATGTTTCTTCACTCGCTGTTTTCTGCGAAAATCAATCTCGATCGATTTCAGTCGGTGCCGGACACGCGTCATCCGCTCACAGCGTACCGTGCCCGTACGCCGTTGGCGATGGTGACCGCGCCGTACCACACCAACATTCACTATCGGACCGAGGATCAGCCATTCCGCAAGTACGACGTGTTCGGACTGCGCACCTGGAGCTACCCCATATACAAGCGAGTTTCATCCAATACCTGCTGCCTTGGAACATCGATCGTCGATCGACCATTGACTAGTTCCAGGTACATCTATGGTCGAGATCAGGATTATCGTCGACCGTACTCCTATAACAACTTCTATCGACAGTACGCCACCACGTCGCTCTACACCCCACCTCAAGTCGCCCCCGAAAGTCGACCCATCACCACTCGACGAGGGTGAGTATGTTAGTTTCTACACCCTGCACCTTCTTACAGTACGAGTGCTTCCATCTGAAGGCAGGGTTACCCGACCTCGCGTCAACGCCCCTTATCCGTGCACATGCGTCATGCCGGCACTTAGCCGATCTAGTGGTTTATACTCGGGTTCTACTTGGCACCCTTAAAATATCGATCGATATTGATTAGTCAGTCGACACTGCTTACATGTTGCACCAACGAAGATTCGCACTTTGAACGAGTATTTATAGGCAAATGTGATACCGATCGATAATGATTGTCCAATCGGAAACATTTTCCTTGAATGAATTATACTATTTTCACCTCGAATTGGACACTTTTCAAGTCAAAGTGGACATTCTTTGGAGCTAGCTTAAGACTTTTGAAAACGAAGCGAACTCTTCTAAATCGAAATGCCCTTTCTCTAAATTAAACTAAAGACTTCCAAAAGCTTGAAGTAATTTTTGTAGGAAAAATTTTTAGTAAAACTTTCTTTGAAGTTTTCATTCATCTACCCAATAAGTGAACACTCTGCTTGAAGTTTTATAAAATCCTAATTTTTTTTGTGATAAACGATGGTTTATAATTTGTTTTAAAGAGCAGGAGGGTTGCAGTTTTTCAATGCTAAAAGTGGAGATTGTGCCATGCACTCGTCCAAGACGTCATGATTTTTATTTGATTGATAGCTGTTTGCATGGAGTTTTACATCTGCAAACGATACAACAAAAAGCTGTGAATAACGTACACATTCTCACTTTGATGGTTTATGTAAGCCGCAATTGCATTATCAATCACATAAAAATCGCGACGAGCTTTTCGTGTGCTTGGCGCATTCTGGCCCTTGAGAAACTAAATGATTGCTGCCTTATTGTGGGTTAGAATAAAATAGAACATATTGCTTTTTCCCGAAAACAAATTTTTTTCTAAAATTATTACACTCATTAATTAGGGCGGCTGAAGTACAAAATTTCAAAATCAGTTGTAAAAAATTTTCTTGACCAAAAAATTATTCTAACTGTCTTGCAGACTCTGCAATCTACCTGCCTGAAGGTCATTTCGATTTGGAAGAGTTTGCTTTAATTTCAAAAGTCTTAAAGCTAGCCTAAAGGCGTGTCAAATTTGATTCAAAAAATGCCCAATTTGATCTGAATCAATTTGAGTGTCCAATTCGACGTGAAAATGGTTATCCACCGGGTAGGTTATTTGCTTGAATGCGATTTCAAATCGAAGAGGTCGATGTCACGGATTCATTTTGACAGGCCGATCAAAAATGGCTGACTGTTGTGAATTCTGTTCACCGATCAACATATTCATACTCGTTCCGACGTCGATCCGAAAATTTCGAACAAAGATAGAAAACTTCGATCGACATTGATTTATCGATTGTTGCTGTTTTGAACTTCGAACAAAGATCGATTAATTCAATTGAGATAGATTTATCGATCATTGTTGATCACCTGTTGTCAAGCTTGTTCGCCGACAAAATTATTCAGACGTTCTCCTCCCCAAATGGGTTTTCATGAATTCTATCCAACATATTTGGTTGGTTCCCACTTTAGGCTCAAAATTCTGGGCAAAATTTGATAACATCGATCGGCACTGCTGGGCGGATCGACGATATTCGCTCAGTTGATGTGAATTCTGTCCTTTGATCAGCATATCTGCCTTGGTCCCAATTCACGCGGCCATTTTTGGGAAAGTGTCGAGGGATATTGATTGGCCGATCGATACCTGCGATACTCAGCAACGATTTGTCTTGTGCGGGTCCCAGCTGGTTCGCCACCTTGTTCGATCTTAAAATGGGTCTACAGACTGACGGTGTAGCTTTTCTACAGAAGATGGAACGTCGTCTAATAATAGCCATTTTCAGGTATTCCGGCTACACCTACCTAGCCAGCGAAACGAACTACGACATAGCAAGTCAACCGAGAAGTCTCAATAACTACATGTACTCTCGGAACTACTTAGGCACAGCGTGAGTTCATGACTAAGCTCATCAATGGAGGGAACACCCTGGAAGAATTCTGTGCTAGCAACAGAACGTTGGCATGTGCCATATGCACTCTAATTCTTGCGTTCGTGAAGATATGTACGCATTAACACAGAGATGTGACCGTTTCTCCTCTATATTCTTCTTTGGAAAGGATTTTTGACCCTTTCGATCTCAGGAAAGAATCGAACCTGGAATGAGTAGGGGCAGACATGGTAGCTCTGAGGTTGCTCAATTAATTAGTGAAGTGGTTTTCTCCAACCAATAGAATAGTACTGCCACGCGGATTTAGAGATATAGAAGCGAGCAAGGCGAAAAGACACACCTCAAACTTGGGTAATTTAACCTACATCTTTAAATATGTACAAGATAACACACATGCGAATAACGATTATAGAACTATAGCAACGATGGTAAGCAATATGATGATATGGGATGATAAACATGAGGAAAGCATGACTAGACTACGCGAACCAACCAAAGCAAACAGAATGCACTTAAAAAAGAAGAACAACATTGCATGAGACCGAAATTGGCCAAGTGAACCAGCAAAGACACAGATACTGAAGAGATGTTAAAAGAAACCCATTTTGGAGTGAGGATAACAACGCTACTACACGATAAAAGGCACACGTGGAAGAACTGTACGTACAAGACCGAACCCCAGTAGGCACGCGCAAGGAGAACGGAGAAGAAAAACTCCTCCCGAGGAAGAAAACCAGGACCCCAACACGCGAAGGCATGAAAAACCCCTTCAACCCAACCTTCCCAGACGCGCACAGCGCACGACTCTCCGCAAGCTCATGGGCGAAGGCTGGAAGAGCTGATTAGAAAGAAGACCTTGAAAATCAGGAGGCAGAGAAATATCCCGGGGAAGGATGAGAACCCAGAGAGCGCTCGCGGTTGAATGGGGCGCGGAATTCTTCAATGGAGACGACAACCTATAGATTCAGCTTCTTAAATCCTAGTTCAGGTCTGAAAGTAAATAGACAGATGTCGAAACCGTTTAGAAATCCATATGCGTTTACCTCGAACCGGGTCCATTTTAAGATAAAGATGGATGCCAACGCTTGAATCAATTTTTGGTTTTTTCCTCACAGACTGATTAAATTACGCTTAAATCAAGCGCATTGCTGGTTTCGGCCCTCTCATATCAAGGATAAGGATAAAGGATATAAGGATAAAGAACGGCGTTACTCATTCCCTTTTGGGAATATTCCACGCAATCTACTACTACGGGATGTCGTGGAGGCGATTTGAACGCGTATTTGCTCGCACAATGACTTGCCAAGGCAAGCTGAAGAAAAAGTCTGCGCTTTCTCCTTCCCAGACGGTACCAATTCACCGACTCCAAAGGGACGAAAGGCTTGGTTGGCCTGGGTGAGAGATCCGATTCAGGAACCTGCTATCGGGTGAACGCGACAACCGGTACCTCCTCTGAGTGCTCCTCACGCGCCCGGACTCCTTATCAAATGATGCTTAAATCACCTGTATCACCTGTCGTCCCGTAGACCATCAACTTGTTCGAACGGGCGCCAGCAGCGTCTTCATTCGTCCCTGTCGCATGCCAGAGTGCTGCAATGGATCCTCCTCGCTTGTGGGACACGAAGAGTGTCACATCGGTCGTTCAGGGCTTTCACGAGGAAGTTCGACCAACGCGTTGGTGGCCGTCCTGGTGTTCTCTTGACATCCCGTGGAATCCAGTCGGTGATGGCTTTCGTCCAGCGGGTGTCCGCGAAGCGCATTATGTGGCCGGCCCACCTAGTTTTCGACAACTTGGCCCACGCGACAGCGTCTCTGATCTTCGAACGTCGGCGAAGGTCGGAAGTCCGTAGGTCTTCTTTCACTTGTGTGAGTACGGAGAGGCTGCTAACGGTGCTTGAATAATTGTTGGAATCCATTTTTCGGCACGACAAACTATGCCGCGCTAAAATAAGTATTTTTGAAATGCTGAATATGAATTTATTAGTTTTTTGGCTAGACAAACTAAACTAGGCTTAGAATGATATTTTCTTTAATTCTAAATTTTTAGAATTTCGTGAATGTCTAAAATTTTTAGGGAATGTAATGAGGGTTCTTATCTAATATTATAAATCATACGTTCAAATGTTCTGTTGGATCAAACAGCGCCGGTGGCGTGATGGCGGAGAGCATTCCCGCTCGGTCAGCAAGAGGTGTAAGTTCAAGTCCCGCCTGGCGCCATGAGTCTCGATCGTAGCAAAACACCGTTGCAACAATTAATTAATCGATATTCCATCTGATCTCAGAGTGTCTCAAGAAAATGTGTACACTGTTTGAAAGGTGATAACTCCGCTCACAAAAGAAGCACCTAAGAAGTTAAAGGCTCATTAAATGACAGCTTAAGAAAATAGAAAGTTTCTGAAATATGGGCGTCATAGAATGCGCCATGTACTCGTCCGAAATTTCGCATTTTACACGCGATTGACTGTGTTTCGTTTGAACACTTGTTATAATTTTTCCATAAAGTGGCCGTATCAACAGATTTGTACTTATTTTTAGGCTCAGAACTCAAAAACACACCAATGCTTGCAAAATATGCTGGGTATCCTTAAAAAATGCAGATACTATTTGGAAGATTCTAACATTGCTGCTACTGGAGCATTTAAAAACGTTCGAGACTCGTATAAAAGCACATGGTAACCAGATGTCTGTGGTGTGCAAATAGTCAAGATTGCGCCATGCTCCCGCCTGAAACATTGAATTTCAGACTCGATTGATTATACATGGGCAGAATGCTTGTTACAATCTTGTCACTACTTGGCCAAATGTGCTTCTTTTAACGTTTTACATCACCCAGTAGGTGTAGTTATGTCGACTAACCTCTCTATTCAGCTTGAATCAATCATCAATCCACATAATCCGTCTTGGAAAATGTGGCTCCTGCTCACACTTGAATTGCGCAATCAATAAACTCGCATGTTACGTGTCTCTCACGTGATTTTTAAGCTCTAAACGTTGAAGGAAGCACATCGCAGGTTAATTAGGACAAGTAGGAGCAAGAATGTAACAAGCATTCAGTCCATGCACAATCAATCGAGTCTGAAATGCTAAGTTTTAAGCGGGAGCATGGCGCAATCTTGACTGTTTACATTTCACCGAAATATCGTTACCCTATGCTTTCATATGAGTCTTAAACACCTTCAAAAGCTTCACTAGTAGCAATGTTAGAACCATTCAAGCAGTCGCTGCATTTTTTAGGATAACCTGCATTTTTACAAGCATTGGTGTGTTTTTAGGTTTTATATCTTGAAAGAGGTACAAATCAATCGGTACGGCCACTTTGTGAAGAGATTATAACTAGTATTGAAGCAAAACACAATCAGTTGAGTGTAAAACGCAAAATTTTAGACGAGTGCATGGCGCATTCCTTACCGCTTATATGTTATAAAATTTCTATTTTCCTAAGATTTTATAGAAACCCTTAACTTCTTTAGCACCTTTATTGTGGGCAATGTTATCACCTTTCAAAAAGTGTATTCATTTTTGAGACATTCTATATATTTTCGTTCGTGCTCAATATTATCAATTCCTGGAAAAAATTCCCAAACTCTATGGAATCCGATGAGGATGGCCTTTGCTTTTTAAACCTACAACCAATTCTGTAATTTTGTATCGCGCAAATGTTGACTCAAATCTGACATTCCTTACAGAGATTCAAGCCATAGAATGACGAACAGAATAAAAAATACTTTTTCACATTTCCCAAGACGGATTATGTGGAATGATGAGGTAACAATCAAGATGAATGAGTAAGCTTAGTCGACATTAATTACAGCTACTGGGTGATTGAAAACGTTAAAAGAATCACATTTGGCCAAATAGTGACAAGATCGTAACAAGCATTCTGCCCATGTACAATCAATCGAGTCTGAAATTCAATGTTTCAGACGGGAGCATGGCGCAATCTTAACTATTTGCACGTCACAGGCATCTACTTATCATGTGCTTTGATACGAGTTTCAAACATTTTCAAAAGCTTCACTAGCAGCAATGTTAGAACCTTTCGAATAGTATCTGCATTTTTAAGGATGCCCTGCATATTTCGCAGGCATTAGTGTGTTTTTAAGTTTTAAACCGAAAAAAGAACAAATCTGTTGATACGGTTACTTTATGGAGAAATTATAGCAAGTATTCGAGCGAGACGCAATCAATCGAGTGTAAAATGCAAATTTCACACGAGTGCATGGCGCATTCCGTGCTGTTCACATGCCAGAGAATTTAGTACCTTTATTGTTAGCAAAGTTACCACTTTTCAAACGGGGTGTACATTTTTTGAGACACCTTGTATTTTGAGTCTAGCAGAGCTGCAAATGTTCCATAGCCGGATGAATTTTACGGAAACCATCCGTAGCACGATGTTGTTTCTAGCACGGAATGGATTGCTTGGCTCGAGAAAGTTATTCGTTTTTCAGCTCGGCCCCATCGTACTGGTCCTACTACGGAAACAGCGGACTGCGTCACTTCAACGCCTACCGCCCGCACAACTACACGTCGTCGACGGCCAGCTGGTCGCGCTACTACTGACCAGCCTCAGCCCCTACGGTCCTTCCCTCTGACGCTTCCTCCACCCGACCCCACGCCACTTTGCCGCCGCGCTTCTCCACCATCCTAGTGAGTCTGTTCCCCCAACTTGTTGTGCGCCACAACTGCCTTCCGTCTACAGTCTGCTTTAATTTTGTATTGAGAATGTCCTCGCTTTCACACGCCGACCACACCGGTCTAGACTTTGCGCAAAGTCCAACTGACAAGCTGTTCCGCCTCCACACACACACGAAGCCGCGCCCCCCACCGACGAGGGCGAGCTAATTGGGCCTTTCTAGTCATCCGTATTCAGAAATTCACACCCACTCGTTTTAACTAGTATCGATTTGCATAAAATCGATAGCACTGTACAGATAGAGACGATCGATGTTTGTAAAATTCAGCAGCAATCAATAATTACTCCATTACATTAAATGTTGTGCTTGGTGTCGAATGTACTCCATTACATGTGTGCAGATAAATTTCCGCCAACAGCGTTTATACTCTCTGAGATACAGACACAATGCTCGGCCTAAAGAGACATCTACGGCTCAGCGCTTAACCACAGCCTCGTAGGGCTTCTCGTTGACGCTGAGCTGGAAGACCTCTGGCCGGCTGTAGTGTCCCACCGTGTCCATGTCCATTTTGGCGCACGCGATACGCGAGAGGTCAACATCCACGTAGCTGAAAATTCGACTATCGGTCAGTTGTTCCCGACTTATTGTGTCAGTTATCCGCTCACTCACTGTATTAATTCCCTGGTAAAATCCGGCTCGACGAGCACACCGCCTAGGGGATCGACAGCGCAGGAACCGCCTCGGATCAGCACCTGAACTTCAAGACTTAAACGACAAACAGCAAGCTGGCATGCATCTCGTTTGGAGAACACTAACACTGTGCAAATTTAGAAGGAACAGCGATAATTATACAGCACTATATCCACTACCTCAAAGCGGGAGAGTTTAAGGCCTATGGTATACTCCCGCGTCGCTCCGGCGACGGGCTCGGGGCAACTGTCAATGATGCGCCTTCGTTGCAGTGGCGTACGGCGCTGTGTGTGGTGCGATTGTCAATTGTCGCGACGCCACTCTCGCGACGCGTCGCAGAGTGGTGTTATACCTCCAAGTGGCGGGAGCGGAACATACTCCCGCGCTACGTCCGTCGCTTGTCGCCGTGCAGTGCACAGCGACGAGCGACGGTCGCGGAGGGGGAAGCGCCCGTTGTGCACTATTTCTGCACTTGTTTCGACTGCTCGTCGCGAGGCATCGCTGTCGCTGTGCAATGTCGCATCGCTGCGGTGGATGGAAGTATACCATAGGCCTAAGGCGTCGTTTAGTGTGCGCGCGACGCGATGCATGTGTAGTGGCCGAATTGGTCAATTGCGTCGCTCGATCAATTTGGCCACTACACATGGTATCGCGTCGAGCGTCGCGCGCACACTAAACAAGGCCTAATACAAACAAGCCTCTGCACCATATGTACTTAGGCCTATGTTATACTCCCGCGGGAGCATCCGCGGACGGGCGGGAATCACGCCGGGATCCCTGAGCTGGCCAATCGCCGCGATCCGCCACGCCCGCTGTCTGCGGATCGCCGCTGACAGACGACGAGAGGGCTTGCTGTTGTCCCACGGAATCGGGCGCCAAAAACGCGCTCCAATGCCACGATAGCCGCACCGGAACAACGACGACCGTCCGCGGCGCACCTTCCGTTCGCGGACGTCCCGCGAATGCTCATGCGGGAGTATAACATAGGCCTTAGCGGTCGTTTAATGTGAGCGCGACTCGCGACGCGAAGTCTGGCAGGTGCGATGCATCGATCACGGCTCCGTCAGTT
Source organism: Heligmosomoides polygyrus bakeri (assembly GCA_947359475.1). Classification (NCBI taxonomy): domain Eukaryota; kingdom Metazoa; phylum Nematoda; class Chromadorea; order Rhabditida; family Heligmosomidae; genus Heligmosomoides; species Heligmosomoides polygyrus. The sequence goes on along the minus strand of OX375867.1, from coordinate 98,877,912 downwards.
TAAATGCGTCGTGTGCCACGGCACTGCATGCACACGATGCATTCTCCGACGTAGCCCAGCCAGATCAAGTCCGTATCATTGCTTCAGGCAGAATTTCGTGCATGCGTTGTCTGTCTTGTCATTATTGAAGACTGATTGCTTGTTACTTCTGAATATATTACTCAAGAAGACAGCACAAGAAGACAGCCTGATAGCACATTCTGCCGTCCCCTTGTCCTCCGTCGCCAAGCACTACTATTCGACCTGAAAAGCAGCCCTACGGCAACGTCGGACGCTCGCACGACATTGAAAGTAAAAAAAAATCCATGAGAAAAATCTCCGTGGCTGTGATGCGCAAAGGACGCAGCGACACACAACGCAATTATCTTAGCGCTGGTCATTCTCTTGATACAATCGCCACTAAACGACGCGCGAAGCGAATTCGCGGGACGAGGTATTGATTGCGTATGCTTTGCATGTGATTGCGTCGCGCGTCGCGTGCACACTAAACGACCCCTTAGGCAAAAATCTAGTTGGCCCAGGTCCGGACTAGGCAGAGGCCGTATACTCACATTATTCTCGGAATTTTGATCGCAAATGATGTATCTAATCCATACGTGGGCAACGGAATGACGTCATGCTTAAGAGTACAGTCACCAAACAACTACATAACTTCTCTTCGCCGTGCTTCTCACGCATCGGATGCCCTTCTGGATACGCCGATGACATCATAAACTGAGCTGAGGAGATGACGAAGCACCTGGAAGCTTAAAGATCAGTGTGTTAAGCGTGAACTATTCCGAAAGATCTGGAGAAGAAGCGCGCAGTTGTAGATGTGAGTCCTCGCTATTTGCAGAATGAATTGGATTAGATTTCTTTAGATTAAATGCTAGGAAAAGACTAAGGTTCGGTTTGGGTCTTCCGGATGAGAACCATTAGACCTTATATCACTCCAACAAATGTTGAAAGATAAAGAACAAAAGGCTAAGGATTGTTACGAAAACAATTTTTCAACTTAATAAAAAGAATAAAAAGAAAGAAAAACAAAAGCAAAAACAACAATATGGTTTCCGTTTCACTCGTGCCCTTGTGTGAAAACCAAACAGCGCAAGGTCACCGTTTCCTCAGCTCATCAGTAAGTGGAGGAACGGCCCGAGAGATCTTTATCCATTCGGTCATCTCAAAGAAAACCTCAGAAATCAACGAAGTGCCAGAGCATTAGGACGGAGTGAGAGTTTCCGCTTCTTTACTTCTATTAGGTCGTTGCATATGAAACGGCCGATTTTGACATAAGCCTTTGACAGATCATAACCTTGGTTGGAAGCAGTTCTATTTTATCAATCGAAATAAGCACCACTACAGTTAGTACACTTTTCCCAACGCAGCAATAGCTTAGAGACTCCATCTTTGTAAAAATCAGAACTACGAGAATTAATGAACATAAATAAGAAGTCATTTTCGACATTATCTTGGCTGCTGGATTATTTATCCTTCCCGTGACGATCTAAATGCTTGAAAATGATAATCGGTAGGGACAGACCTGGTGAACATGCTGAATGTGGCAGAGTTTCGTATGCCAAGTCATCCAGTTTTTGGGGAACTATTTTTGAAACGCGCGGATGGGCATTGTCATGCTGTAGGATTGGGCATGTTTGATTGACCAAAGCCGACTGTTTTCAATCAACTTCTAATGCAGCACTTCAACTTCGGCACAGTACTTCTCCGCTGTGATATTCTTTCCAGCGTTAAAGAACTTGTAATGGACTATACCAGCCATTGTCCACTATACGGTGACCACGGTCTTCTTCGGATGGAAAATTGGCTTTGGCATCTCCTTGGAACTCTCATTCTTGTCCAGCCATTGTGCAGACGACGACGATTGTGATGAAGGACCCATTTTTCGCCGATCGTGTCAAAAAGGCCCCCCTTAGATTGCGCAGCCTTAAAGAAACACGAAGTGTCGTGGCACTGTAGCTTTCCTGTGGTCAGTCCGTGCGGGATCCATTTATCCAATTTCTTCACTTTTAAGTGGCGACTGATAGTGCTACCGTAAACGCCGGAATGCTGTGCCGGCTCTCTCGCAGTTCGACGCGAATCCGCTTCCACCACGGCTTTGAATTGGTCGTCGTTAAGGCGTGATGGCGGCCCACCTAGGTCTTCATCTACGAGACTTTCATCTCCATATCGGAACCTTCTGAGCCAGTGGCGAAAAGTTGTAAATGATAAGAAAGCGGAGGTACTGCGCTTTCCGAAACTTTATACATTTCCTGAAACGGGAACATTCGTAACCACGAATAGTCGGCCAAAAATTGAGGTAGCAATGTCGGCCATTTCATATGCAACGACCCGTTACAATGACTTCCTGACATGGATCCCGATTTTTGATTGAATTCTGTCTCAGTGATTGCAAATACAAACTATAACATTCTGCTACGTAAAGATCTGGTCCTTATGCAACACCTACCTAGGCTAAATTTTTAGGTTTTCTGTAAATTTTATATGTGCTTCTAGCTGCATGTCTCTCTCTACGTAATGGTACCATAATTTCCCATCGAATCGTAGACTACGAAATTCAAAGAAGAGTGGAAGCGTTCAAAGTACTGGGACGACTGAAACATTCGGTGCAACCGAGCACTATGCCATGCCGAGGCTCAGTCCCACCTGCCTTCAAGCGCTATGGTCCTCATCGTCGGCAACCACGTCTCACGATCGTCTACGGTGCAAGCCAAATACAGCTCGATACCTGGAACAGTGAGTGGCAGTGGCCACATTCAGAAGAAAGAGGGTTACAGCATGATACAGCATGGTGGAGTGATGAGTCAACCTTGTGATTAAAAAATTTGGCACTGTTGTATTTTCGGGACTCCAGAGGTTGAGGAGAGTCGAAAAAAAAATTTTTCGCCCAAACTTCGCCTAGGGAGGTTATTTGGGATACTGATCACGAATCTGACGTACGACATACATCCGTTTTTCGTTTTACACTGGAGTACGGTAGGTTACGGTAGGTACGGGTGACTAAGGCTGCCAAAGTCATAATCACCGATTTCACCCAAACTTCGCCTAGGGAGGTTATTTGGGGTGCTGATCACGAATATGGCATCCGTGTTCCGTTTTACGTTGGAGAACGGTAGGTTACGGTACTGCGGTCGGGGGAAGCGCCGGGTGTTACTTACACCGGACTCCATGTTCCTCGGTCGAATTTTCTTCCCAACCAAACGTCTCTAACGTGAAGCGAAAAACGATTGTCATATTCGTGATCAGCACCCCAAACAACCCGTAGTCGAATTTTGTGCGCAGTCGGTGATTATGACCCTGGCAGCCTCAGGCACCCGTACCTACCGTAACCTACCGTAATCCACCAAAATTTGGAAAACGAATCTAAGATTCGTGATCAGCACCCCAAACAACCCTTAGGCAAATTTTGTGCGAAGTCGGTGATTATGACCCTGGCAGCCTTAGACACCCGTACCTACCGTAACCTACCGTAACCGGCCGAATTTCAAAAAAAATGTCAGATTCGTGATCAGAGCCCCAAATAACCCCCTAGGCGAAGTTTGGGCAAATTTTTTTTTTGACCTCTCTTCGACCTCTGGAGTCCCGAATGTACAGTAGTGCCAAAAATTTCAGTTTATTTCAATGGCACTCAGCATCAAAGATCAGGAGTGAGCTCGATACGCTTGTCGACGCAAAACTAAGGAGTCTTTAGACGAAAATAAATAACAAAAGCGGTCGAGAACGTGCGTAAGACCCGCAAGAAGTTAATCAATAAAATCAATAAATCAATACCTTTGTTGTACAGAGTCATGCGATACATTGGCATATAGTTTTCCCAACAGATTGCAGCGCCAATCTTTCCAACGGGCGTATCGAAGACCTGAACTAGGGTGAGCTTAGAAACAAAGAGGTTTCTACAGTGTTTCCTTAGTAGGTCAGCTTAAGACTACCAAAGTTTCCTTAGCTTGAGCTAGTAGTAATTGGTTGATCTAGCCCCATAGAGGTAGCGCAAAAGTCGCAAAGCATCCTGCCGTTGGTAAATGAGTTCATCTGTACGTGAGTCCGTCCATGCGTCCGTCTGGCCTCACGTCCACACACCCTATTCGGCTCCATCACATAACATACGCAAAAGTAGGTCATACGTGCTCAACCTTATTTCATGTCGAGACAGCGAAAATCGATAAATTAACAGCAATCAATAGTATCGATTTTGACTGGAGTTTACTGCGCAGGACAAAAACGACGCGAACATAATGACCGCTGCAGGACTTTGTACGCTTTCATTACGCTTCCTTAAAATTGGCAAAAATATAAAAACGAACAGGCATCGTCGAGCCATCACCATTCCCCCACACGCATCGCTCCAACGCCGTTGGCATCAACTTGCGGTGTTTTCCCAGATATCCGCTCGGCCCATAGAAGAATACCTAAAGTGAGGTGTAATTGGAAAAGGGAAATCAAGCAGGACTCCGCCTTTTATTGGCGTGTCTCCGTAAAATATAAGTAGGACTTGACTCTCGATTAAAGCAATGAATTTCTCTCCTGAATAATCCAAGCTTAAAGATAAACAGGTCCGCATCTTGAAATTTCTATGATAAAGCTAATTTAGTTCAAACGCTTTTTGAGTATTTGTTTGGTAAATAAAATTTGAACACTAAAAAGGATCATTTAAAAGAATAAACTTCGAGTATCGTACCAACAACAACTCAAAATTTCATGGGCGCACTTATGGTGCAGTTGTAAAACAAATAAATAAATAAATAAGGTGCTATAAAATAATAATAATAATTTATTACGTTGTTTAGGAAAAACGTTAGAAAGCACCACGAACGGCAACATATGGAAAGCACCACGAACGGCAGCACCACGAACGGCAACACACGATTAAAAGAATGCCCCGTGCAAATGAAGCAAGACAATTTACTGAGGTAGAGATTGAGAGGTAAAAACTAGGGGTAGTGAAGGCTTAAAAATTAAGTCTTGTCGGAGGCCAGGTGTTTGGTGGAAGAAAAATTTAGAAAATTAAATATAAAATAAATGGCAAGGAGAAGCTTAGGGCATCCACTGCCCTAGGCTACCACAGGATCAATTCTCATGAAGGGAAGGATTTTGGAGTTGAGGTGAGGATTCTGGGACACGAGGTTCAAACGTCGGCGCGCAAAGCCCTTGAGGCGTTCTGGATCTATTCCAGAGGTCCCAAGGTCAACCGGAAAGGGGAATGCCTGTATATAACGCGCGAACTCAGGCCCTACCTCAGTCTCGCATTCTAAGCTGGGGCCGGATTCATGAACGTTCCCGGGAACGTTGCCGGCTTCCCATGGGAACCGACCAAGGCGAGAGGGCGAGGCGGGAGAGAGAGCCGAGAGATGATATCGCTTATCTCCCGCTCCCACCTCTTCATAAATACGGCCTCTGGGGTAGGTGCTGTCCCGTACCCCTGCTTACCCTGTGCGACTTCCCTTGGTCCTTCAGTGGACTGTGGTGAGGTACGATACTCGGATTCTCTCCTTTGTTCAAGCTTCCAAAAATTTGACATTGAATTTTGTAAGGTTAAGGAGATGTTTGGTGGGGTAACTCCTGATTGACCTGACCCTTTCAGGCTCTGAAGAAGGCGATCCAGCCGAAACGTTAGCCACCAATAAAGCCGTTTACCAACCTCGTGAAGAGCTCAGCAACTTTACAGACAAAAATAAAATAAAAGTCTTAAAAGTTTAAATTAGGGGGTAACGCGTCGTCACATTACGACACCTCGTCTAAACAGCTCTAACTTAACTCCACCTATTAGCCGTGCCCCTATAGAAGTGGCTTTAGAAAATTAGTAGAAATTAGCCGTGGTCAGTACTCTTCGACCACTAGTTTACAGTAAACTCGTTCCGGCTTCTAGTAAATTGCTTTTATGGGTACAAGCTCTGCTATAAAAAGCTAAAAATTTGATCTCCAGCTTGTCTATACGTCCGTTGCTGCGTCCATCCGCACAATGATCGGAGCAAGGGCTTCTTATCTCGCGTTTCAGATTTTATCGCTGTTGAGTGCTAACCTTCCAAGCTGCGCAAACAGGACGGCCATTGGACAGGTTTCGTAATAAAAGAAATGTTTACTTTGTCGACGAAACCCCCATTTATTTATTTATTTATTTATAACTGCATAAAGGTGCGCACATTAAACAGGACCATGGAAAACAAGTCGATCAGTTAACAATTAATTTACCTAGAAGAAAGAACACCATGATGTCACCGCAATTTGGCCAAACTTCGGTGCTTTCCATTATCGATCGATTTTATCGATTGTTGTCTAGAGTTGAGCATTTGGACTGCGAGTCACCGGCTTCGAAAAAGAAGGCAATATCGATCCATCAATCAATACCGATCGTTTTTTGAGCAGTATTGACTGCCTGAGGTGGAAATTCTAGCTCTCATTCTAACACGAGGGATGACCAGTGGAAGATCAGAATTCTAAGGGCAAAATGTAATGTAAGATTAGGTTTCTTCACTGATCGAGCGGGAGCCGACTTTTTAAAGTTCTCAAAGAAAATCGTTCTACCTAGCTCGTTGAGGCAGTATAGAAGACTCGTTGACAGGTATCGTCAGAACGCTTATTAGATTTATCCTGTTTTGATGACTTCAAAGTGTTTTGCTCGTTGTTGCCTGAATTTGTTAACAGTACATGTATTGTTTATCTGCATGTATCCCATGTACAAAACAAATAAATGGAAATAAATGGAAATAAATAGACTGCATGGACAAGCTGAAAATGGGTAGAAGACACAAGAAGTATATACCGATCAGCCAGTCGATATACATCGATTTTATCGATTTCTGGATAGAATTACCCGTTTGAAGTGGGAATCATGTAGATAAACTGGAAGGCGTCTGTGGGCGAAACCCACCTTGCACTCACACTGGGAAGGATCTCGCGACTACTAGTTAATTATAAATACATAATTAGTGAACACCATTCAAACCATCGAACTTCGACCATAACTCCGCCCACTTACCGAGCAATACAGAGTACCGCCTTGTCGCTCTACCACTCCAGTCACGATAATGACATCATTGGCGGCGGCGATCTCGGCGATGCGCCTCGACTCCGGGCCATGCTCCTCGATGGCTGAGTTGTAATACCTGACACAGAAAAGATCTTTGATTTTTTCATTGTACCAACGAAAACAGAGAATGAATCTGACAACGGGCAAAATTTCGCCAAAGATTTTCAGCACGACCACGGCGCGTTATAGATTTGTAGCGCCTATTTAACGTTTATTTGTTGCAGAACTCCTAGTGTAGGGCATAGGATCTTATCTTCGTTTCGTGGTACATATAAATAAGTTTTTTTAGTCTAAATCTTTCCGTCTCAAGGAACGCCACACATACCATTCGGTAGTTTTTTCCGCTCTTTCAAAAAAACATATGTGGATGTTGTTCTAATTTTTCTAGCCAAACGCTTCCAGAGCTCGGTAAAACTATGAACTGAAGTGACTATCGAGTCATGCTTTACGAATTTAAATTGGGGCATTTCCCCACTGAATGTCACTTTCCCCGTGCTCTTGATTCTGATTCGCGTCAGAAACAATTCAATAACTTGGCCGATGTTGAATGTGCCCTCCTTGATTTCGTCAATTCCTCTGATCTCAGTTTTTTTATTGTAAAGGCTAAGGGTCAAAAATCATTTCGTTGGCAAAAATATATAGATTCTGATGGTTTTTATATCGATTAATATAGCTGTGTTTAAGCTGAATTCTAGCAGTTTGAAGCAAGCGGTCCGTTACGGTGATTAATTTTGAGCATCAGATCAATCTATCAACGCGAACCCTTCAGCAAGGATTACTTTCTGAACTCTTCACGGCCTTCCGGTGATCGCGATCCTAGTACAATGCCGAAGTCCATGCCCTTTGGATAGCCACCAATAAACGCCTCTGAAGACATCGATTTTCAATATTTTTCAATAAAATCAATAGATTGAATCAGAGCACCTGGAAAGAGCACGAGTTTTGCTCCATGACTGGCGGCCTCCTTGGTGAATCGTTCGAGCTTGTCCAATGTAGCCGGTGTGTCGTAGATGATCGAGCCGGCTTGAACGATCGCGATAGACATCTGGAGCAGAGACGACTGTCAGGAATCGGCAGACCGATAGACAGGAGAAGTGATCTGAGAATTTGAACGAAGTACAGAAATATTGGCTGCATTCGAGCAGCTTACTGCTCGCAAGTGAGGTTTTGAGATGTTCAACAGAGCCAAGAAGCATAAAAACGATCAGCATTTGTTAGTAAGTGAATAGAGGGATGTTGTTTTATAGTCAAGGCTCTTTCACCACGAAACTGACTACAGAACAATGAAAACATTTTTTTGTTGCCTATGTAGTGCCTCAAACTAAAAACGAATTATACTTCTAAATTATACTTGTTTATTTAATTATTTATTTACTGTACGCACGCACTATAGTGTGCTAGCAATAACCTTTGACATGAATTGTACACACTATAAAAATTTGTAAAAAAAAATCTATGGTCAATAATAACCAACATGGGTGAACAAAATCCTAACCCATCTGAGAGCGAAGCAGCATAAAACTGTACAAGACGGTCAAGAAACAAGAAAAAGTTAATAACAGAAAAGCGAGCATACACTGTAAGCTACATAGAATGGTGGAAAAGTAGCTCGCATTCTTCATTTGTAGATTGAAACAGAATTGCAACAAGCCAAGGGTTCCGAATTAGAAGCGCTTAGGCTTATGTTGTCCGCCAAGAATTGTATGAGTTGTCACAGTATCCAAGCGATCGTAGCAAGGTCATTTGCTCCGTCAGCTCGTCAATCGATAAAATGTGCTCGGCGTTAAGACCATCGGTGGAGTTTTTAGTTTCTCTTACTTTCAGTTGAAGCCGTTCTATCGAGTTCATTTCGTGTTTCTTTCGCATGTCCGTGTTTCTCGTGCTAACACTCCTTTTTTAGATATTTCGATTACTTCTGTGCCGAACGAGGTTGTTAGGTGGACCAGTATTTATTTAGCGGCCTAACGTTTCGACCCGTTCGTCGTCTTCGGAGGCCTAAAAGTGGCTTGAGGATTCGGATGTTGCTATCTATCCGACCAAACGCCTCATCGACTCTAGCCTTTCGGATATCGTCTTGAGGCATAGCAAGAAATCCCGAACCCATGAACGATAAACTCACCCGCTGATCCACCGCTTGTGCGGAGCGACGCCGCTGCCGCAGTTAGTCGACAGATGGTGACTGAGACTCACTCTACTGTTCATTCTACACTATGTATACTGTGTATACCAGTGTCATTCTTAACCACATTCTTGTCACCACCGGTCGCTCTATAACTCACAATGCGAAATAAACGGCAGAAAGTCATCGGTGACCGAAGGACACTCATTTCGATTGTTCATTCGTGGATTTCGTGAAAGAATCCAGAACGCCTCCAGCGCTTTTTCTAGACGAAATATCTGTCTCGATGGTCAAAATCGTGCACTTCACATCAAAGTCGTTTCCGCCATGTTCCTCCACTTTATGCTTGCCCAGAGGATTCGTTAAGATACCCCGCCTTTTGCACGCTAGATGTTCATTAACACGAATAGCAAGTACCCTTCCGGTTTCCCCAATGTATGTCTGGCTGCATGTCCGGCATTCAAGCTCATAGATAACGCCAACTTTGGC